>JAOXYB010040894.1:0-13038 GCA_028565635.1 Phoronis ovalis | reverse complement strand
AGTGTTGCACGTATGCTTCACTGGCTACACTTCTACAATGTTGCATATTTGCAACACGGGGTTCTGCAAGGTTAAGTCATATTTTTTTAGATATAGTCAGACTAATTTTATCAACAAAATAATTAATGCAGTTCAAAATAAAAAGAATTATTTAAAATTTATTGATTTAAAACACTTTACTTGATAATTCTATCACATAAGTGTTCGAGGGTCTGTTATAAGCATACCGCACGTGGATGGTTCACGTTTTTTCGGTGGCTAACCCGTAGCCTAGCCACCTTTCGCACTGTGATTGGCTGTAAGTGACATGCTGTCATTCATTGATCAGCTGTTTTTTTACTAGATGAATTTACGATGAATGTTTCAGGAAATGAGTGATCGCAAGAAAAAATGGTAGATTAATCTTGCACGTAAGTTTTATCGCGATAATTTGGTCCCGTGCGAACAGGGTATATAGTACATATGGCAGTGGGTTAATGTGTCAGCATTTAGCTGTATATACAAAACTGTTTGGATTCTGTAACAGTTATAGAACTTGACCGGGATCCCGGCGGGACATGACCGGGATCCCGGCGGGACATGACCGGGATCCCGACGGGACATGACCGGGATCCTGGTGGGATTGACCGGGATCCCGGCGGGACATGACCGGGATCCCGGTGGGATATGACTGGGATCCCGTCCCTTTTTCCCGGTGGGATTGACCGGGATCCCGGTCATAATCCCGATGTTATCCCACAGGGATCCCACTTAAAATTTTCATTAGGGAGGTCAATTTTGACCTGGATTAATTCCAGTATGGCATACTGGTGGCCATATTTGTTCCCAAAGGGCATGTCATTTTGCTCCACTTTCCAGAGTGACAAAGCTTTGAATGGATGCTTCAATGATGGATTCGTGAAGTCCTTGGTAGTTTGGTGAATTAATTAGGCTAGGTGGGATATTAGAATGGCCTTGAAAAGTAGGTCAAATCCAGATCCAAATCTTTGACATTTATTGTATCTGGTTCTTTGCTGTACGTATGTAACACTTGAGGGAACTACTTCAAAATTTGACTGCCCAGCTACAAACCACATATTCGAGCCGCAATGTGATGTCATCACATGCAGGGATGGACATCTGATCTTGTAAATGTCTTCATTTTTTGTTGTAGTAAGTGCTTGGCCGACATGCAAGCCTTTAATTTTTTTGTGAATAGAGGTGTGTGACATACTAACTGTAAAATTATGATATTATCCTTTCTTCATAGTCGATAAAAATTAAGTGAGTGTAAGTTCTATGAAAATGTTTTTGATCCAGATCATCCTTGTACCATGCAGTGATAACTCCTCTTGAAATGTGTTTGTGAGGATCTGGTAGTTTATTGCCTGCAACTTGCAGAGCATTCATTTATGAGTGTATATCATGTGTTATAAATAAACTAGAATGGCACTTGATTGAGTGCAAACATTTTTCCACGGGATCTGGATCTAAACTTCAACAAAATCTAATCAATTTGCCCATCCACCAAGTTTCATTAAAATTTGTCCATAACTAATAAATAAACAGATAGATCGACTAACAAAACCACCGAACCACCATTCAACGAAAGCACCCATCAAGTCTGTTTCCATAATATCTGTTCCCCAGACGAGTCTGGCTGGCTGGCAAACCTTAAAAAGTTCATCCAGCTGGTAATGGGGAACAGATCTAATTCCCCACATCAACACCGCTAAATGATGTATTTAAGCGCGAAACCCCATGAAACAACATCTTTTTTTTGCAAATTTCAGCTGGCAGATCGAGTTCCCCTGCGTTTTTAGCTGGCTGGTGAATTTAAAAAAATCAGCTTGCTGGTGAGTGGGGAACAGAGATGGCCTAGCACGTGCAAGCTTCCAAGCTACATTACCAAATGGTTTATCAAAGCATGAAACATGTAAAAAAATATGCTGGTTTGCTATATAAAGCCATAAAAAATTATCCTCGTTGGGTGCTTCTGATTCAGTGGCAGATGTAACGTACAACATCTTATTAATATTGATAATTATAACATAATGTACTAAAAATATTATCTTACAGTTACGGCTGAAGAAGATGAACTGTGGTGCTCCCTAGACTCCCTGAATTCGGATGTTGGCTCAGAAATTCATGATCGAAATCTTGATGAGAGGTTGACAGATAGGTCAAGTATAGAAGTTGATGATATCAAAACATTTGCAGATGTTGATACAGAAAAAATCTTTGAGAAATCTCCCAGTATTCATCCTGCACTTGCTGAAACAACAATAGATTCTGTTCCTGATGTTGTAATGGGCACTCAACAAGGAAATATAAGAGCAGACTTCAAAGTTGATGTTATCTCTGATGTGCAATCTAGTAATACAAGTGGACAAGAACCTGAGGTGAGTTTTTATTGTTATTCGGGAAATTGTTTACGTGGAAGTAACCCTTTATCTGATAGTAGTCTCTCAATGGATGATCAACCATTTAGTGAAAAGATTCAGTATTTGCTGTAACTAAGTATTGTCTCTGTTCGAAGCTAAATTGCAAAACAGAGTACATATGAAGTTAATTAACGCATCATTTTCTGTAAAACACAATTTAATTGAGTAACATCATTTTCTGCAAAACACCAGTTCTGCAGCTTCAGAATATTATCATTTTGTTAAGCGACTTATCCTTATTCTGTTTTAATTAATTGAATTTATGCTTGAAAAGTAGCAATTTCAGTTGTTAAATTACTCTAAATAATTAGTTCGAAAGACCAATTTTTTTCCTTGTGCTGGAAAATGTAGAAAATGTATATAATGAGGCAATCGTTTAATTTAGCACTCTTGAACTGACACATATTCATTCTTCTCTACAGCACTTTTATGAGAAAAATATTTTTTCTAAAATATGTAGTAATTAATATTCAATGTAAACACCCAAAAATCCTCCTTCAAAGCGTTAGTAGTTTTTATTAACTAATGTGAAAAAATATTTAAATCACTGCATAATGTAACCTTTAAAATAACTTAATTTGAAGCTAAGACATCGGATATTTGTGATGCACTCTTAATGAAAAGAATTGTGACTGATTACGCAAGTAACTTAAGGCAGGTGTTTACCACATTTCGCCACGGGTAGCGCTGTGAAATTGTTTTTTTGATATTTCTAAATAAATAAAAAGGGTAATTTTTTCATTTTAATGTGTGTTTGTTAGGAACTGCATGACCTTTAACGTGACACTCACTGTTTTTGGCTAAAAGATCACGTGACTCATAGGTGTATGCTTACCTGCGCTAAAAATTGCACCTACTTCAACTAAGTTTCGATCTAATGTTTTGGTAAAATTAGCTAATATGTTTATTCAAGAAGATAACAGAAATATGCGTCTGGAAATAAATTTTAACCTGCCTTAAGTTGCTTGCGTAATACAATCCTGGAAAATTTGATTTTATCTTTTCAATAATACTGATTATTAGACTGCACTGTGCACTGCACACCATCTGGTGGGGATAAGAAAAAACTGTAACAACGAAAATTAATAAAAAGTTATAACCAGCCTTGGCGGTCTTTTTGTAGCTGCTTGTGGAATTAGAGATTATAGTCGAGGACATACATGCTTCCCACTAATGTTTCCTTATTTCATGAATCATTAAACCATGCTGAAGAGGCAAGCATTAAGGGTATTCACACTTATGAACAATGATTCATGAAATAAAGAGACATTTGTGGGATACATGTATATCCCAGACTATAATATTATCAAGTCTGTAGTTTCTATCTGTAACTGTGTATACTATATTAAAATTTCTTCCAATATAAAGATAGCTTGCTGTGAATACAATTTTTAAAATGAAATTATATAAAAAATGGATTAACTATCGTTATCATTATGTTATAGATGCAGAAATTATTTGTATATTTATAAACACTTTTAAAATTTTATTTAAATCAACTTTATTAAAAAGATTTATCATTTCGTGACAAAAAAAAAAATTTAATTGAAGGTAGACCAATAAATATTTTAATCTCATTTACCTCATGATGTATACCATTAAAAGCATGATGGGAGTTTTTAAAAATTAATGTGACCTTTTTTTTATCGTTGACTGACTTTGAATAGAAGGCTTACCCCATGAATAGCTTAGCATGTTACTATTGACTAAAACTGGAAATAGGAGTATGCTTACTTAAAGGTGTATACTTAGTCATTGATTGGACATAACAGTTTTAATATTGACACAACACAGTTTATGTGTAAATGTCTTATCAAGACTGTTGTACATTTATTTAAAACATTATATTATTGTGGATGTGGTACAGATTTATTAGTTTGTACCCACTGTTACCGGATTTTTGTCTGGTCAGGTTGTTTTGATCTGTAAGTATATATAGTAATATTTTACTGAAAACATTGACATACCATTGCATGACTAGGTAGGATGTAGGTAGGATGTTTTTGTTATATACTTTTAACTATATTACTATATATTGGTATTTGGTAGTATTCTCCATATTATATAGAATTTACTAATAGTATTATTTTTTTAATCTGTGCATTACAGTAAATATTTAGAAGCATTTAGTCATGTCATTATATGTCTCTGGGTTATGTCATTAGACAAAAAAATGATATTTTGCTAGGCATCTTACATGTTTTGAACTGAGCAGGTACATATATGCACATTTGTACAATATTTGACTTGCAGCTAAATCTTTTGTTAAGTATTTCATGTTTTTAATATTGTGCCTGGTACATATTTTTAGTTCCTGTCATGGGACCAGTCTAGTACTGAACTCTGACAGAGAGTTGAATAAGAAACTAAATTACTGAACCATTATAGTTAAAACAGAAGTAATAAGGTACTAAATATTTTCTGATTTTGGGTATTTGGAGTAATTATGTTTTCAAACTATACCAACATTTATAATGTGACAATTTGCAATGTGTTTTTGTGTAGTACATTGAAACATTAACATTTTGTGAAGCTGTACTTTGTTTTAATAATTATATGGTATACTCATACCCAATGCCTCAAACTGTGCTTTTGTGTGAAAGTAATTATTAACAACTTTATTGTAACATTCCAGTAATATAATTATATATGGTTTTCTTTTTCACAAAGCAGTTACTGAACTAGTTAATAATTTAAGCTGTTACACACAAGAATAATAGATTCTGTGCAAATAGGTATGTATACTGTACATTATAGTTAAAATGCACTATAATGATAAATGTTAAATGAAGACAGCTAGGAAGGGTGAATCAGGGGGTGAACACAGGTGAGATGATTTTATATAAATTGGTCATAATACTCACATCTAATATTTCAAGAAACATCATGATTATATATATATATAGTATCCACATCTGTGTATTATGGGATGTACGTATTTCAGACCCACTTTAGTTAGGTAGGGTTTCATTTCCATGCAGTTCAAAGAGAACTTTGATTGTGACAGTTTGCCCTGCCTGTATACTAGCTTGTATATGTCCAATAGTTTCTGCTTTGTCATTCAGTAATGTTTTGACTGAAATGACCGGGAGGGAAGTTATCCCACTCAGATGTTGTAGCAATTGCTAGTGGCACCCGCTAAATTCCTTTGGAACAACATATATGTTTGTTAAAACAGGTACAGATGAGCAAACTTGTAAAATTAACATTTTTTACGATAAAATAATCAACTAAAAAGTATAATATATTGATAACAGTTACACAAGTTGCTGAATAAGAATGTTGTGAACATTCATCAGTGATTGTTAAAACAGTTAACTATATAGGTACAAGATTACAATACTAAGAATAACCATGATGATGAGGATCATCAAGTTGTCAGCTCACTCTAGGATATATATAAAACTCCTGCATGATTCCGATGATTGTCATGACAGTATTTAACTCACTAAAGAATTCATGTAACATTCATACATATTTTTAATAATTAATAGTTTCAAAAACTTTGTGGAGTAATGTAACTGTAAACCTTATAGTGATTAAGTTCAAACACAGGATGATAATGATATATTTCATTTCCTATGAGAGTATACTTGCAACTTTTGTGTATTATTTGTAGAATAGATGATATTCTTCAGAGAGAAATACCTGTGGTATTAATCTTGTGTATAGGTATTGATTAGTACATGATCAATCTTTCCATTTGAAATTAAAAAAGCTCACCAACTTGAAGATCAATATTACAGTACTTTGTATGGGATATATATATTTGTGTTTTGTCCACAGGTATGATACTACTGGCCATTATATGTCATTAGGTACACATATAGGTAAAGTGAATTATTAATATGAGGTAAATTATTTATAAGATTGTGCAGATCTTTAATATGATCAAGAGCATTACAGGTATATTGGTAAGTTTTATTATAAATCTAAATCAGACCTATTTGAATAATACATGGAAGCACTAATAATGATAGCTGATTTCATATGTTGGATTAATCATTGTATATCTGTTTGAAATAGGCCTTAAATAAACATAAATTAGTATTCGCATGCCGTCATCCAGGATGGAACAAGGATTCCGTTGTTTCCTGGGATAATATGCCTCTGTATTCAGCTGTATGAGGGAAAGCATACTGCACCGTCTAAGCAGTCTGCATATGAAAAATCTGTTAACAGCAGGGGATAGAAACCTTAATGTTGTGGCTCTCAAAAAGTCTTCTGGTGTAAGATTATAAATCATTGTTTTAATATAATGAAATATTTTAACTGAAATCATAACAAAAATTAATTCAGAAAAATATACTAATCAGACTGCATAAAAATCTCCTTAATACTTGTCTAAATTTACACAAAATCTCCTGGTCAATTGTTTCGGGACTGACATTAGTATGTATTATTCATTTGATTTATTTAGACAGATAGCAGGTCATATTAGTTTGAAAATGGTATTGTGTCATGTTGGGACAGTATCATCCGTGTACAGTGTGCTGTGGATGAATGACATGCATGCTGTACACTACAGTATAGTTAATTTGCATGGTATTTCTACCTTCTAAAAACTAGTAGGTTCAGTTTGCTTGATAACAAATCCTAGACATGAATGGCAGTGACCATAATTGGGGATAAATCCTGATCTGTTGTACAAACATTTTTACAGATTATTGTATTAGGCTGGATTATTCTAATTCTTAAAGCAATCTTCAAGAATATATAGTTGTATGTACTATTATTAATTTTAAAATTCCAAAGCTTGAACAATTTCAAAATCTCTAAATATGTATAATAAAAAGATCATACATGTCATACATTTATAATATATCATCTGCGTCCTTTTGTTTTAAGATCTTTAATAAGACGATTTTTCTAAGCTTTGTTATTTAGCATATACCAAGTTAAACCCTTTTCTTCCATGCCTTTAATCTTTAGATATTATATAGCCATGTGTATACAAGACATCCTTTTAATAATTTACTAAAACTTCCTATTAAGTCTTTTGGCATACTAGAAAATTGAAATGGCAAAGCAAGCCCTAAGAGAGATTGACATTTTTAAGTGAAAAACAACATAGAGTGTTTAGTTTATTTGAGATTAATTTGTTAAAGATGACACGTTATTTAGTAAAACATTATAAAATATTTAGCTTAATGTAACATGATAGCAGAATATTTTAACTAGGGAAGAACACTTTCAATTATAAAGCATCATATTTTGCATTTGGTTGAAAATATAATTGCTGGCATTCACATACAGTGAGGCATTCTGATAAAAATAGAAGTCATAAGCAGAATTGTATAGCTAACAGGGAGAGTATATAAGTTGATTTTCTGGTATGTCTGATAAGTACATTTGTATAACTGTATCGAAAAATATAAGGGCCTTTTAAATAATTTTTTTATTAAAACAGTTTATTTACATAAACAATTCATGGCCTCAGATTTATCGGATCTTGTACCTGATAATTTTTGATTTTAATTGTGTGATACAAAAGAAATATGACATTTAGGATGTAGTGGTATAGTCAATTGTGTATAGCTTTATCACAGAAAGATCAATACTCCCATGCGCTTTATCGTTGTCCTTTAAAATTGTCTTTTTATCCAGCAGTTTGATTGACACAAGGGTATGGATCTTATTCCATTATGCTATTAATTCTTCTTGGGAGTGCATTTGATGCCTCCTAAATTACCTGCATCTATCATGAAAGACAGTTTAATTTGCTTAAAGTTTCTCTGTCTATTAGATGAGGAAACCCACAGCAAATACCTTATGTCATATTAACACCCATGCTGGGAACAATAAATATCTTTCTTTGATTCAGTTGTGGGATACAACACCTCTGAGTCATTAAAATGAGGTGTGCATTGTGCATGTCATTTCAGAAGGCAATTACTGTGTACCATGTGTATTAATTTAGTTATCAATTAGGCTGGGACTACTGTAGTTGTTGGACATAGTGCATGCTGGATGATGGACTTGGGACAGTTTCAAGTATTTGATAATGTAAAATACCTTGGTATTTCCTTTTAATTATTTTATGTACAAATGCATTTGACACCACTGTGACGTGCTTCGACTTGTTGTAAAAATATTAAATTTTTACCATTCAGTGCCATGCTACCAGTATGCTGTGTAACTATATAAAGCAAAACAGAAACAAATGAAATGTGTTTGTTTAATTTAAGGGGCCGGCATAGAATCTTTTTTTTCAGTGATCTCACATGAAAACAAGATTATGTTACTTTGGTGGTTTTAAGTTTTGTCGCCAGTTGTTCAACTGTTGGAATTGTTGTCTGGTCTATTTTGCAATTAGCGTTTGGAGGTAATTGAAAACTTCAGCCTAAAAATGTTAGTTTATTCTCTGTTGTGACCTAAGAACAATTTTGCATTTTGCTTTAATGTAAGCAGAACAAATTGTAAAATAAAATAAAAATCTTAAGCTGTTTTATACTGCTATGCAATCTGATTTAAAAGATCTCTGTTTTGCATAATATTGTTCTGAATGTTGAAATGGATGAATATTAGTGAACTAATTCGATACATAATATAGCATATAATCTATAGCATGTATCCTACCAGTGTAAGGGTACTTCTGGAACATTTTAAAATGTTGCAATTCTTCATTCAATCTCCCTTATAAGTGCTACTGACTGATATTTCATAGGTTTTAATAGGCTAATTTTTATCATACTAGATGGTACCCGTAGTAAACCACAGATCTTGATAGAGATGTAGGTCACGTAAGGCCGAGTTCAGACATGTTCACCTGACTCTCACAGGCAAAAATGCCCCATTAAATATGATACCGTCGACCCCAAAATTTGAGGAACCCGACCCATCGTCGATACCTACGATGTGTGAAAAGATCATGATTCTATACATGTAATGGTTTTGAAGATATTTGGTGGAAAGTGACGGACAGACAGACAGACGGACACTCGAGATTTAGTAGTATAGATTATAAAATCTTTTATAATTATGCCAGTAATTCAATAATGCTGCTACTATAGTTGTGCAGATATTTATGTTGGAAAGTGGGGTTAAAACAACAATAATAATTTATAGATTTGTTGAATACATATGAAGAGTGAGGGCATGCATATAACTATCTATTCTGAAGATGCATGTGTACATGACCATGCAGAGCTTCTATTATTAATAGCATGTGAAATATTTTCATTCATAAATCAATCTTAAAATAAGAGTAGTCATGAGTGAAAGGTATGAAAGAATGAGCTACAATGATCATAATGTTGTGTGTAACATGCAAAGCATTCCTGTTGTTCGAGGTAATTGGTAATTCAGTAATGACTATATGGTACATGTATTGGTGATGTGATTTAATTAATTTGCATTTTATGCAGTACCTAGCACAATAGCTTAAAGATATAATCAGTATTTTTGAATAGTGTAATGATAGGGATCGAGTTTGAATATAATGAAATGGTCTGCATGTACAATTATCAGTTTCATGTTTATACCCTGAAATTTATTATAAAACGTTCACTGTCATGTACCTTGAAAGCAGTAACAATTCTTGTTGCAAGTTCCTACTGCAAATTAAAATATATGCTATAAGAATATCTCATACGAGATGTGAAAGTAAATGTGGTAATTTGATATAAAAATAAGTCACCCTTTTTCAATTTCAATTCCATGAATCCTGATTTAAGCTTTTCCAAGTGCTGTAATTGTGCAGATGCAGGTCTTGAGTAATGTGAAAAGCTCACTGCTGCTCAAATTTTTGGACAAATGTTCATGTTGGAATGCCTTTCACTTTTAAAATCAACGTAACATTAGATGAACATTCATGCTGATATATATTTTCTTAATTTATACAACATTCAACAAAATATCATAAAAAGTACATTATACATATGCTAACAAGGTGACTTTTCTACAGTGAGAAACTCACTAGCTACCAGGCGTTGTGCTTGAACGATAAAGCTTTGTCCTCACCGTTGCTATAGTAATATTTTTAGATAGTTGCATTTTAGGTAAATTCTTTTAAATTCATTTTGTAAGGTGGTGTACATATATTAGACGATATGTTATCTTCTGTAGTCATTAAAACAATTTCTATATCTCTTATTAACAACTTAATGTCAAATTATTGATTGTTGTTCACTGAATTGCAATTCCTAATAATTTTAACCTCTTTTTCAGACTTCATCTGACAGCCATGACCAAAAATTACCGATAACAGCTTCCACACCAAAATCAATTTTAAAGTCAGGAAATAATAAAAATAATAGCAACATATCCCGAGATTTAACGTTGGATCTAAAACCTGTGGAAACTAGTAAGAAACAACCTGAATACCAGGAAAGTTTTGAAGATTTAAGTTACGTTTTACATCGAACTCCAAGTCCACGACAAGGAGTGTCTTTCAAGGTATCCGAATTTGTTTCACCTTCTGTTAAAGTTACAGACATAGCAGAGTTTGAAAGCGATGTAAATAAGAAGAGTATGTCATCATCTTCTGACAATTTGAGTGAAAATTTAAGTAATTCTGAAACACTGTCTTTCAAAGAAAAAATGGAGCAAGCATTCTCACCAAGGAAATTAGATCTGGAGAGTAAAAGAGCTCAGTTTTTTGGTTATCAAACAAACAGCAATGAAAAACAGGAAGATGAAAAGCAGGAAAACGATCTTTCAAAAGAAAACAATAAACCATTAAAATTTAAGATGGTTATGGCAACAGGAGATAGTGATGATCAAAACAAAGATACAAGAAGTACCCTAAGTCAGGATAATGAGGAGGATAAAATCTTTCCACAGAAGGTATCACGACAGCTAACATTACCCGATGAGTTTGGTTTTATTGATGCCATACCTGCTCCAGTTGGATTTGAATCTCAAGATGAGCAGATATTAACTCCCAAGTCCATTAATAATGTAGAAAGTTTGCCTGCAAATTACTTCAGAACTGAAACTCCCAAAGATGAAGTGCAGTGTGTTGAAGAAGAACAAATTGTGGCTGAAGTTGAGGATAGAAAACGTGAAAACATCTCATTTTTACTCCAAAATGTACACAATGCTCAAAAATTTATTTCCATCACCAAAGCTGCTGCATTTATGAAGGAATCTAACAACTTGCCTGATGATCAAATATACCAAGATTCAGATATTTCTGATGATGAACAGAATTTTGAAGCATCCTTTACTCCTGGTCAAGATTCTATTGGTAATGCTGATGATCTTGAAACAAACAGCGACATTGATAATGATGCATGCGATTCAGGCAATGTGACTTTAATTTCACATCAATCAATTCAAAATGTACCAGATGAATTTGCAGATGATTTTGAAAAGGATTCCATCGAAAATAATCATGTGCCTCCACCTGTTGATTTTAATGAAAGTGAGACTAAATATGTTTCATTTGCTAATGATTTTGTGCAAGAAGATAAATCAAAATCGGGAATTCCTAATGCAAACATTGTTCCAGTTAAATCAAGTGAAAATGAAAACATTCCTCTCCCGGAAGAGTTTTCTAAACTGAATGAGTCAACTCCGCGAAAACATGTTAGTTTTCAGTCAAATGTTGCAGAAATAATTCCACCTGTGAGAGCTGATAACAAATCTAGTACTTTACAGACTGCCCAACCTTATGCTAGAAGACCAAATACCTACGCCATGTTGTCTGCTCCAAAAGGTTGGGGACAAAAAAGGGATTACAGTATTGATGAGTCCGTTATTCCCTCTTCAGAGTACCGTTCAGAAGAACAATGCTTTTCTCCTGAAAATTTGCCTGAAAATCAAGCAATTTTTTCATATGGTGATTCCGCACCAGTACTGACTCCAGCCATTGAAAATACAAATGTTCCACACCGGGAAACTTTAAAATCGCATTCACTATCAGATTTCAGCATCAAGCCAACAGGTGATGATGAATATCGACCAATGGAACGGTGTTATTCACCAGTAGATTTACCAGGCAACCAAGTAATTGTCACCAATGAAAATAATCCTCCAATTTTAACACCAGACAATGAACGATTTCCATACAATATTTATGAAGCAGAGAACACTTCAGTTTCTAACAATAAAGGTACTGTTGATTCTGACAATGTAATTAGTAGCAGCAATTCACTGGAGCAAAAACAAGAAGCCTCTCCCCCTCAGCAAAAACCAAAAGTTCAAAAACACCTAGCAACTTCTGCTGATGTACAGCGAGCATTAGCTGTTGCTGAATCAGTTAATGAACCAAAATTTCTTGGTGAAAAATCAGATCTGAACTCTGGTTATATAGAAAATGAAGAAAGCACTGAGGATGGTTATAGTTTTGGACAGTCTTTTGAACCGGAGCACTTGGAACTTGAACGTCGTAGCTTGATCAAACAAATGCGTGTAAAACGTAAGAAGGTTAACAAATGGTCTGGTGCAGTTGAAGAAAATGAAGAACAATCTGCTGATAGAAATGTAAACCATAGTTTAAAAATGTTTGAGGAACGGAAAAAGAAGGAAAAAGACAAATTTGAGCCTGATGAGAAAAAATTTGTACCAGCACTGGCACCACCTGTGGCAGAAAAGAAAATTATCATTCAGGCTAACAGAGGTAGGTTCAGAATTCACAAATTTTCCACAGTGCATGCTTATGCTTATATAT
>JAOXYB010040883.1:0-13039 GCA_028565635.1 Phoronis ovalis | reverse complement strand
TTTAAAAATATATGGATAGTATATCATTAATTTATTTATTGAAAAATGTAATGACACATGCTCGCCAGCTGACCGTGGTGCGAACAGCACTTAAGAGTTTTGAACTTATTGTTCTAGTTGTAATACTTTGAAAGAATCCCTCCACAGATTAATACTTGTAGATTTTTTATAAATCACAATGTTCTAGCCATTGCTTGTTACCATGTTACTTCAAGTTCTGAAGTGTACCCAGGCATTTAGCAGGTCAACTCGGCATTCAGATCATAAAAATTGTTTCTTCCCAAAGAAAGTATTGGACTGGACAAAAAGTGTGCATTTAAACAGGAAGTGCAGAGCTTTAAATTAGATTTTAAATCCAGCTAACAGAGCTCATAGTGCAAACTTCAACAAAAGCGTGTACTTAACCAGCATCTTTGCCAACAAGTTATTTTGTCCAAGTCCAACAAAAGCCAGTTTAATATAAAGGTGTATATTTTAATAGTGTAAAATGTTAAATGTGGAGGTTTTTTTTTACCTTTTTAAACTTGCTTGATGCAGCTATTCTACTTTAATAGTACAGCATTACATGTGTAGCAGAAATCACAAGTCAGCACTCAGCGTTGTTATAATCTATGGATCGCGATTGATTTTTAGTGGTGTTTGATTAGCCAGTTACAGTTTCAGCTGATATTTCCCATGAATCATTGATTTACCATTGGGAAATTCTTCAGCCGTTGAAGATCGGTCTTTAATCTATACTAAACAGACAATGAATTAATAATAAGTGATCAACTAGTGTTACTGAGCAAAGCACTGTTTTAATCACTTCAGTGAAGACTACAAACTGAACATAAGTCAGCATGCATCATGCAGGACAAGATCCCACATTTTTAGAGGGAACACATTTAACATGATTTAAGCTCAGGTAGTTCAGGTTAAAGTTTCCTACTAGGTGGAAGCACACAAATGTAAGGACATTACTGGACTCCTACTGTGCGTTTGATACCAAACACACTGAACTGTACTGTAGCACTCTCCATAAATCTAGAGCTTAAATTCCTGATCAGATAGCTTAATAAGACATCAACAGTGGCACCATGTGACAATTATTGGAGCTGATATTTTATTAATGTTTGCTGCAACTTCTGTGACAACAATGAGCAAAAGAGAAAGCCTAGACTTAAATTCTTCCAACCCAAATTGAAAAATTTAAATACAATGCAAAACTTGCCTGATCAAAATGAGAACAAAGTGGTTTTAACTAATCAATACCCAATCCACTTTCTAATAAACATATTTCTCAACAAACACTATTGAACAATATGAAAGCATGCCAGTTATGAAGTGCTAACAAGACAATTTACACAATTCAAACAGATGCTTATGTTAATTTCACAAAAAAACAATCTATGTCTGAAATGTGTGCCTTTGCATAGTCATGTTGGTTTAACATTTACAGGATATTGTGACATTATAGTACAGTGTATGTATTTGCAGAATAAATATTTTGCCTGAAGAATAATGCATACTGGGTGAACACATAGCAAAAAGGTAAACATTACCTAGAACAACAGACACTTTGGGCATGTGCCTATCAAGATATTTTCCCTCCCCTTACAGTATGTAATTGCTGTCATCTTTAAAATATATCAATTCTCAAGGATAGAATTTATTCAATTTACAGAGTTTAGCATTGGAAACACAATCAGATGTATTGTTTTGATATTTCAAATTAGGTAAATGACAGGATTAACACAGTTAAAACCTTGGGAAATTATCTATTAACCTGGTAATGGTAATTCAGTTCGAAAAATTAAGTTGCAGCAAATTCAAAATTAAGTCAACATTATGTTAAATTATATAATTTTGTTAAGTTTTCAGCCTCTAGTTATATTCCAATTTTATAATTGCACTATGCTTTAAGAACCTGCCTCAATTTCTTCTAAATAATTACAGATTTTTAAAGAATAACATCATAATGGGATTAAAAGTGAAATTATAGTGATATTAATAGACAAACTACACAAGCCAATGTAAATGTCTTTAATAATGGGGCATAATTGGTTGTATAGTAATCTGGTACAATAGAGGGTTTATTTGAGACCTGCAGCCACCTGTCATATTTCCAGGCAACCAAAATGCAAGCAGCTGGTTTAAGAGAACCAGCAATCATATTCTGCATATTTAATACTCCCTCATCAGGAGTGAAGCGTTTTGTGTCACCATGTCTGCTACCAACTACCAGTCTTCAGGCAGTCTTGAAATTGTTATGAGCAGTGATATCTGTGACTAAAGTACACTTTACATACCTAGAGCAGAATGGACCTACTTACATGTTTTGAATCTATCAAATATTATTATTTCAAGAGTATGAGATTATCAATTGGTGATAATGATAATAACATTTTATAAATAAGAGTGACTGTAATAATTGTTTATGATGCAAAAAAAAAACATGTACAGCAAACTTCGTTCATTGTTATATTTAATCATTCATGGTTCTATATAATATCACAATTTTGGTACACCCACCATTAACAAGTCAAAAAATGTGAGTATTTAATTTACTCAAAACAAATATGGGTATTCTCCTAGCAGAATCAAACATGATTTAAACATTTATTAACATTTACATATAATAATTAATTTTTATAATCACCATGTATTTTCATGTATTTTCATGTATTTCGTGATATGACTACCAGTATATTCCTCCCAAACAAGCCTATTATCATTATGACATCAAAACAGGTAGCAAAGAACAATAATGACTGCTAGGAATTATATTAAATTAAATAATTACCTCTGTAAATTATTCAGCATTTAAGTTCATTACATCTGTCAGTTTTCTAGAGTAATTTATAATATTTTTTCCTAAATATATATATAACAAGGCAAGGAAAAGTGAGACAGCAAATTTAGTGATTCTTTGAAATTTCACCAAAAGTAAGATACATCATATGTGACCTTGCCTATAAATGCAAACATGTTTATATCACTTGAACAAAAATCAAAAGTATTCTGGTGTGTCATTTGAGTAATATTGAGCTATCATATATACATAGATGTATATTATTTAAATTTGTTAGTTACACTTCTCAATAGAAAGTAATGTGAATCCTTTTCTTTTTTCCTACAGATATCTTTTCGGATAATAATGCAGATCCACAATTATAACTGCACTGGTCTATCTGAACAAATATTCATTAATGTTTTAATGTTACAGTCATGCCATAAAGGAGGATGAGGCTGTATTAACAAAACAAGCAACCCCTATCATTTGAGGTAATCATAGCATGAATCCTGCAAGTGCCTTAAACCAATCAGGTACAAGCAAGGATACAAGGTTGATTACTCCATACCTGTCAATGCTTTGGGACACTTTTAGCAATAGGACTCTACTTGAGGTTAAATATCTTCTCAATACTGGAATTATTACATAACTGACCATAACACTCAGACTCAATTAGTATTAGGAATGTTGGCTTGAGACAGATGCAAGAAAAATCTTGCATAATAGGTGTGATTAGTTAATGAGAGTGCCCAAAGAAGTTGGTGTAAATTTATAACACCTAGGACAGGTTATAAAAACGAACCATCTGCCCAAAGGCAGTCACTTTTAATTTTCTTATTTTTACACCAGTTTGATCAGTTCTAGCAACAAGCATAATGCTTTTCATACAGAACTTAAAAATGTATTTAGCCACATTTGACACCTATCCATATGTACACAAACTGAAGACCCACTATAACAGCTGTCTCTGTCTTAAAAGCTCTTAGATTACATTACAAAGCATATTATTACACATGCAGGAATTTCATAATCTTATATACTCATAGGTGCCCAGATTTTGATTAATCTCAGCTCCTTGTACACAAGAAATTGCTTTCCAGAAGCAACATTTGCCTTGTCATATCATTTAACAGAACTTTGGGAACAACTCCAAAATCAATCATTATACCATCACATGATGCTTTTGTGAATGAATAGACACTAGTTTAATCCCTATTTTATCATAACTGTCTATGTAACAGAGCAGGTCTTGTCACATACAGTGCCAAGAATTAATGTTTAACTATAACTTTGCAGGTGAAAATTATAAGTGTAAATGGATATGATTTTGCTAAGCTGACAGGCTTTCCTTGTCACATATCCAGCATTGCAACTGGTCTCCCGTATGTAGATTATTTCTGCCTTAACTGGAATGGAAAGTTGTTAAAAAATATCCACCCCCCTCAAAAAAAAGTAAAACCCCAACTTCATCAGGAAGTGTGCTCAAGTTATCAAAAATGATAAGACATCCATTCATGAAATTCGGGTACAATATTAATCAGCCCATCCCAATGCAGCTGGACCCTCATCAGTTGTAAATAAAGTCCTGAACAACCGGTTCTTACAAAAATGGAGATGTGTAAATAATAAAATAAATACATGGATGTGAGTGAGGGCTGTTTCTTTGATACCGAATATAAAAAATACAATCCCCATAAACCTGCATCATCAAACAAACCCACATCATTAAAGACTTAATAAATAATATCAAAAATACTGTTTTAAATGGCAAGTACTTAGAACTGTAATACAGCCAGCATCATAACAAACATAAGCCACAGAATACAACATTGTTCCTCCCCCCATTCATATCATATCCTGCATCGCTATAATCAAAGATTATGATTGGGAATTCCTCCATAAGAACAACACGAAAAATATTATTAATAAATGATCATAAATAAGAAGAAAAGATTAATAGTATAAAAATAAAATAATAATTTTCGTGTTGTTCTTATGGAGGAAGTACCCTTTTTCCCTTTTTTTTTATTTACTATTTTAGTTATGTTATAAAGATCACAAGTGCGACCAGTAACCTTGGTCCCACAGAATAGATAAATCTGAAAACAGGAAGGTATCTCACCCCTGTGGCCCCTAGGACACTCCCTGGATGAATGGTCTAAATTCCCACTAAGAGCCCTTTTAAATTGGGTTATCCCTATACAAACATCCATGATCTTATGTACTAGAAACACTTATCAAACAAACAAGCCATCTGATAAGTCAGTTTGAATAACCCGTGCTGCCACCTATTACACAGATGTAGGTTTACATTTATTAAGTTCCATGAAGCCATGCATAAAAAATACTGTGTGGGTTATGTACATAATCATTAGAGCAAATCACTCTGGTGGTCTAATGGTCTTTACAATACCCAGCAACACAGCATACACAAACTGCACTAAAATGACACCAGTGGTCACATGAACACACAAGTAACCACAACACATAATGCCAAACACAACATTAAGATAGCAGTTAAATGTTGGCGGCTAGATAACCTTAAAAAGGTGTATTTAAATTAGAAACATATGTATACCTTATCATACTCTTATCTCCAAGTAAAAAATTAAGTACTCAGGTAATATATTCAGCAGGCTACCTAAACCTCAAGGACCTATTATTTACAGTAGAATAGTCAGTTCAATATACAACTAAATTTTCATTATAAACCAGTAATAATCATCAAATGTGGTTTAAATTATTACCTTTAACATTAGAAAACTTGTTTTACTAAAATTTAGAAAGGGTCAAACAGTACAAATGGGGAGAACTGGTTTAAAATACAACCTCATGAATTTTTAATTGTATTTTTCATTTCATTTCATGTAACATGATTATCCATTTTCTACTTTTGTATAACTTAAAAGAGATGACTTAGGAACTGTATCTCACAGGAAACAGTGTTCATGCATGATATATCACTGAGCAAATAAAAAGTGTCAGAGAAGCTATAAACAATACCTACTACAGTCTACAGAAGCCTAAAACGTTATGCTTTGAAAAAGTAACAATTCCCTGATATTTTTTCATAAGGGACAGTCCTAACATTGTAACACATTTGTCATTATATCAACCCTTGCAGCATGTTATGTCTAAGTCTGAGTTTGCAAAAGATTTCACACACAAAAGGATGTTCCGTTTACAAATCCCTAAGCTCCTTAATCAGCAAGAAAATGAATACAAATGTTTTTCCTATGTTAATAATAACAATGGATCAAACACATATCTAGTTATATAGTACAGGTTATGTCACCAGACATCCAATATGAAGTGCAATTTTATAACATGTGCAACTGTGAAAATAATTTCCCCAAATGATTATTGGAATGTGTATTGTTTTTATTAAATTCAGTTTTTCCAGAATTTTACACCAAAATAAGGAAACATCACAAAAGGCAACACACAGTCTTAATCTGTAACTATCAATGCAAGAGAGAAAAAATACATAGAGGGTAATTCCTGATGAAACATGAAGAAAAAGAGGGCAAGTCTACCACTACACTGGCACACTTTAATTTACTAGGCAAGGAGATAAGAATTGGATCCTTAGAAAGCAATGGCTAACAAACTGGCCCAAAACTATCAACAGAAAAAATAGAAAAGATACAACCTGTCCAACAAAGAATCACTTGCCTCTTGAAAAGAAAGTTTCAATATATTTTTAAATGCCAGCATTTAAAAGTAAATATTATATGACTGGGACTACTTTGATGTTTTAATCTATGCCTGAAGCAATGGCCCACTGAATAATGGTCAGTTTAATGTTATTCCCTCTGTGGGATATCACATAATCCATTTTTAATCCTTCCAAGCTCAAAATCAATTTCATACTGTATGCTTCATGACCTGATCCAACATCTCAACTAAGTATCTTCATCTCCTGTTCAAACCTATCAGAAATTTGAAAAGTATGAAAATTGCAACAAAATAACCTGGGACCTGTAGTTATAGAGTTTGATTGAGGAACAGCAGGGAGTCTCCTTGAAAAGGTGAGCCCGGGGATGAGCCAGTTTAATTACCAAGGGAATTTTTTTCTGAAGCCTTAAAAAATGGGACTCGTGGTCAACTGGACAGGTATGTGTTCTATCTAGTTGAGTTACTATAGTACACACTGATGTCACTTGCCTTCTATTAACAACAGACACAGGACAAACTATGTATAAACCCTCAAGTAATCATAATGTTCAAGATAAAGACATCAGCAGATAACAGTCAGATTAAAGGAGGATTAACATAGCAATCACCACAAGTAATAGGAACCAGGCATCTTGTGTATAACAACAGATAATCAATGCACTACATGTTATCTTATAAAGTGATATAATCTTCTCTATACTCCTAACTGCTTTATCCATAATGCTTTTAAATCTGCATATTTGCAAACAGAGGACTACTTTAATATCAAAATAAATTGTTTAAAATCTTTTTATGGATACATAAGACATTAATCCTGTCCAGTTTTCCAGCTATGAAAGGTTTGTTAGTACATACTGTGCTTACTTTTATAATCTGATGACACAGGAATGTTATTGCACAGGGTGGATTTCATGGTTTTGCCAATATCTCAGATTCTTAAATTACTGCTAATGATCACTGCACTCAAAGATTCACTTTATTTAGTGTTTTCAAAACTGGAACTAATGAAAACTCTCACCACATACCAAATAAAATAAAACTAGCCCAGGGATCTGTACCAAATAACCTCACTGTACTCAAATGTTCTACTCATTTATTGATATGTATTTAAGGGAAGTTCACTTCTTAGATCACCAATACATTGATGTAATAAGCCATGGTGCACAACAACAACGACTGTTTGTTTATGTGCATGATAACTGGTCAGTGATGAGCAATAGAACATGTGACTCACTTATTAAAGACACCCACCTTGCTCATTCAACCATTCTACAGACTACTGTTGCTCCCCCTATTGAGAACTTCTATAACTGTGACCAGGTACAGCAATCATTCTGCAAAACAAAACTGATTTTATTAACAGCTACAACAGCTAGGGATATAATGCAATTAGTCTGATGAATTAACTGGCACTAAGCAAATTAACTTTACCTATAAAGATGATACTGGTTATACTGGAACATAAGTATTACGGGTAATTATGTACTATTTTGACATGTGACTAGGAATGTTTGAAATGCCAGACAGAAAAAAAAATTTGCAATAACCCTATATTGTTATAATTACATTTATCACCATTAATGCATGGACTTTGGTTGTGGCACAACATTCATATTCGAAGGATATGTTATAGTATAAAGCAAATAAAAATAGAATAAGGAGTGTCTTGCAGCACCTAAACACCTCAACGTGTGCTAACCCTGCTTTCTTACTTTCAAGTGCTATTGCCCCATGCAAAGTTAATATCAGCCAAACTAAACAAGCATGAAATAAAGTCTCAGCTATGGTTAAGTCTAGAAATATGAGTAGCCACAAAAGAAGTATTTAACACTGGACATCACTGTACTAAAAGACCACAAGCATCCTACAGGAAGTCCCAGGGTCATTAAAAAAACAACAGGTAATTTATCTACCACAGACCACAGGAAAACAAAATGATGCGATAATTTCTGGTTATAAAGGTGCCAGTTTGCTTAAACTGGTTTGACACATGGGCCTCAGGGTTAACATCAGCTATTTTTTCTGTTAAATGACTATTCAAAAGGAATATATGCACTTTTTATTGCCAACTGAAACAGAATAAAGTAATTAGTATAGGCCATAAGCATTGCACTGACGGCAGACATATCAATGTTCTCCACAATCCAATTTTGCTTGGAGCCATAATGCATAATGAAGGCTACTTTTTAGACAAAACAAGTAGCTGATTTTTTTCCTGAGACAGTTGCCCAGAGAATAGACATTTGGTATTTAAGGTGTTAGGTAATAATCAGCAAGGCAGGAACCAGGACAGGAAGCATCTAGACAGCATGATTGATGTCCAGTGAAACAGCTATGAACCTTGTACCAAGATACCAGCCTGACCAAGCAATGAAAAACCAGCACTGGAATTAGGTAATGCTTATTGAGTATGCACAATCCACAACATCTTATGCAATATACTTTATAACCAGACAGCTTAAATCTCCTGGGACATGTGAATGGTGACCCTTCGATTTACACATTATGCAAACCCCAACATCTCAAATTACACTAACATAACACATTAGTCTATTAATGTGAATTACCTGAAATATTTGTTTCTATCAGTGATTTATGCAACATTTTTTTCAAAAAAGATCCCACCTATCTGAATCATAATTGTTGAAATACTGAAAAAAATTGATTTTAAAATCAGTTTAGCTTTTTGAAATTTAGAATGTAATAGATCTATCAATTTTTTAAAATTTTAATATTTCTTCAAGTTTATTAACAAGATGGGTTATGTTAGGGAAGATTCAGGTGGAACTCTTTACAGCATCAATTGTAAATCCCGAGTACATATCTATATTAAAAATTTGGAAGAGTCGATTCCCCATCCTTTAAAAACAAGAAACGAATACACTTTTTATGATATTCTAGATATCCCTCTAATTTCAACCAGTGGCTAAATTACTTGCAGCAAACATGGATAAGGTCCACACTACTAACAAATATATTAAATAAACCCATGCTTCAGAAATAATCCCCTGGATTCCTCTCCACATGGTATCAAGGAAAGATTAAAATGCTCTCCATAATCAGTTTCTCCAAAGTTGACATCCAACCAGAAACACCTAGGCTACTCAATACCTCATCAGGGTTGATGATCTACTATTAATTTTAGAAACCACAGCCAAAATTAACAAATCATAATGGATTGAATCACTCAGACAGGCACTATGGTTGACCAACTTTTAAAAGCTCTGTATGCCCATTCTGCTTCTAAAATGGCCCCTATTTCCTAAAATAATGAAGGAAACATCTGTGTCTATTATAGATAAACTCTGACAACTGTCTATAAGCCCTCACATCCTGTTTTCTTTTTAAATAGATTGATTAAAATTCAAGCTTATTTCAATATAATAAAACATTTACAAGAATTTTTAAATTCAAACTTGTAAATGTCAGCGCAATTGTTTCTCAGCAAATGCAATGCATTGGACAACTGTGGCTCATAAAAATGTCGCATAATTAATGAAGAGGAACTCCACATATGTGACCATCTGCTAAACTGTAAATTACCATACTGTACCAGAAAAAGTTTGCAAGATATAATATAATTGTGTGCAAAAGCTTTGAACATGGATGGCCCTATTTCTTCTTATTCAACCAATATCAAGACAATTAACTCTGAAGTTACATGGACTAATAATCCTTAACAAAATTTCAGAACTGCCCCATGGAATACAAGGATTTCGAAAATACAAAATCTCATTTTCACAGCTAACAAGGGTTTCATTAAGAGTATAACAATATAAAGCTCACTTCTATACAGGTAAAGAATGTTAAACCCACTCCAAAGTTCAGTTTTCTACAGATTAGCCCACTTTTCTCACTTGTGAAGAATTAGTAGACTGTGATAAGACAGAGCAATAAAGTATATACATATCTAGTTTCTATGGCCATATAGCAAATATTTCCCTGTCACATTATCAAACCACAATCATTTCAAAACCTCAACAGTTAAGAAGGCTGGCACCAGGAAAATGGGTCCCCCATTCAAACTGTGTAACATTAGCAAGTACAAGTACATAAATTAACAGTGAATAATTACCAAATTTTACATTAATTTTCAGAAAAACAAAAATAATGTCAAAACATGGAAGTACATGAGTGCTGTATGTAGTTCAAAACAAAAATGTTGTGTAAACATAACTCAATTTCAATTCCAGTGGTGATAGCTTTACAAGTAAAAAACAATATTTATTTACTGTTCAAAACTTTGGGAGAGATGTACAAAAAATGTAACAAAACAATGAAGGGCTTCAAGAAAGAATAGTACTGTATAGTTATGTTCATCAAAAAGCAATTAAATCAAAGATGAAAGGCAAAATAGTCTGGTGTAACAACGCTTTTCATAATCAATTATTCAATTTTCAGCTACTCCCAAATCAGGGAATTCCATTTCATTTGATTTGGTGCATAACAAGGAATAGCTATGCTTTGAGCAAAATAACACATAAGGCTAAAAATCAAATTAATATTTACAACTTGGAATAAACAGGTTTAGAAATCCAAGGCATGTTTGTAAAGCAAAACTATTTTAAGTTATAAATTGTTCAAACACTAAATATTCAGACTGTGCCAACCAGTGTGTTGGATAATAGCATTATGCACAAAGGGGGTTATCAGAACCAAGTACTTCTGAACATAACAGGCAATAACTAGGTGTGTTACTAATCACAGCAAATATTGACAAAGCTTTGATACAAACTGTAATATTACAGGTATATGATACAGATTATAAAATTAATTGGTCTTGACATTAAACAATTATGTATATAAATGACTTGGGAGTTCCAGCTTTATTGAACAGTATAACAACATTCTGATATCCTTCAAAATATGAGGGGTGGTTTCCCTAGACTGTATACAGAAAATAATAATCAATTGGTTAGATAACAGGATTGCACTGATTATACTAATCTATAATTATTCTTTCTGCATTCTAGACATAACAACAGGTATGCATACAATTTTTGTTGTGCACTTATGCCTAGGAACAGCTTTCCTTGTGGAGTGAAAAACAAATCAAAGGGTTTTAATCAAAAGAATTCCAGGCACACAAATGTAAACTATGTTCAAGTGATTTATTCCATTTTAGAATGATTGAATATCCAATGTTCAGATTACCAATTTCGAAAGGTCTAAAGGAAATGCCATAGATATGCAATAGGTGACTGTTTTGCCTGGTATGCCAAGTGACCACAACCATACTGCTGACATCTATTGAGAGGTAACAAAACAAGTATGGACACACACTGACATCTAGAGGTAGGGAAAGAACTAAATGTAAGCTTTAGTACATGGGAGATAACTTTAATAGAAAACCTGTTGCAGGCTGTGTGTTGAAAATGTCCGGACAGGTGGGTCATGGCACAATTTTATAAACCTGTTAAGCAACGATGAATGGCTAAAAATGTAACCTGTGGTAAGCACTTGATGACCAAAATTATACTTCTTAGTAAGTACCAGTGGCTAAAAATGTTAGAAAAAATATGCACATGTTTTTGGAATACAATGAAACCCAAACACACATTTATTTGCAACCTGTTGTAAGTACATAAATCCTACCTCCTTATAAGTACCTGTGGTTGAAACATATGCCCCATTGTAACCAGTGACCCTGAAAAACATATACCCCATTGGGTGTCACATACCTATTTTTAATCACTCTGGATGCTTTTATTATAGTCTCAGATGGTTCCTGTACCTAAACAAGAAAACATATTAACATAATCCGTTTTACCATTTAATCAACTCAACACCTTTTTAAATGTCAATTTTCAGTTCATTGCAGCCTTATCTTGCAAATGCAATACTTAATTTCATGGAATTTTCTTCTGATTATTATGACTGTCAGTAGGTCTCTATTAAAATCAGCATTTTGTTACCTTCCAAGTTTATTTATAAACTTGAATTTACTTGTATATTTATTAAGCTAAATAAATAGGAACTGACAATTTCATAGCATTTTCTAAAATGCCCTTGATTGTGCTGGGTAAACCAGACAGATTAATACATTTTCTTAAATATTAAATTTGAAAATATTGTCGTTGTGATATGGTTTGAAATTTAGATACTATTTGGTAAACTCTTTCCATCTACCAAAACCTCCCAGCATTAGTCCCTTATATCCTCCAAGTATACTGGACACTAATATTCTATCACTCCCATTTTCCCTTTAGCAAGATTTAATTGTATGTAATATAATGCCAGAACACCCAAATATCGCTTTTAATCGATTCCAATATTAAACTTTATAAATTGAGTTTTGATCTTGATAAATTGCCTTCACAACAGATTTGCATCTATATAAGATATTAATCAAAGTCATGAACTGGATATTGTTGCTGATTTTCCAAAATGCTTCCTATGCATCTGTTGTGGACTGCACTACAGCTTATCATATAACAGAACTCTTATAAATAAGGATCAATATTTAAGGATAAGTAAAATTAACTTGACAAGAATTCGCCTAGCTCAGTAAAGGCCTAGTCCTAGCTTTATGACCCTACTATCTTGCCTACGGCAACGTAGGGTCATAGCCCAGGCCGTGCAAATATC
>JAOXYB010040872.1:0-13039 GCA_028565635.1 Phoronis ovalis | reverse complement strand
GATAAATTCTTTAAAACGTATTCCTCTAAAAAAGAAAATGCTGAGTCAAACAAAAATTAAGCGCGAAAGCCACATGGCAAGACTACACACTCGCCCCCTCGCGTCAGCTTTTGCTCACCTGATTGCACATGCGCGGTGAGTAAGACGAAAAATTATAAAATTTTAATATTTGAAAATAATACTCATTAAGGACAACAAAAACAAAAGAACCTTTCTATTAAGTTTTCATCATTTGTTTTAATATATACAAGTATTTCACTTAATTTCTTCCATAATCAGACATAAAAGTAACCCCGTTGTCATAAAAATGGCGGGAGATACAAAGTATAACTGTACGGAAACTTTGCTGCCGTATAATATAACTATTACTGCGATAGCTTTATGCCGGTTTATGGGATCTTTGTGACAGAAACGTTTATTTGGTTTCCAGGTACATTATGCATAATAACAGTAATAATCGATTTTGATGGTGTAACTTAGTTTCTTTTTTTAGAGATACTATATATAGTATATATACACGACTACACTCTACAGTCTACAAAACTGTCCAAAACAAAAGTATTGCACCGTGTCCGCGTCCTAACAACGCCTTCCTGCTCAAATTATGTGTGTGTGCGTGTGTGAGCCAATTCTCTCCATCCTAGAGAAGACTGAGGGTTGGTCCCTATAGTAGACCTCACTGTTTTTATTTGCCGCGGCACATCACCATTTTAGATTGATTAGGAATAGCCTAACCACCGTAACCAATAATGCACTGCACCTTAGCTAGATGTCTAGGACTGTGCCAAGAATTTGAATAGAAATAGAAAGAGTTGGTAGCTCTGATAAACTGATACCTCTTAATTTTAACAGAATCCTGTTATTATTTTCCTTTCAGAATACTACAATGCATTTAAGAGGGAGTTGTAATGAGTGTTGAAGTATTTAATTGAAACCATGAGCAAGGCATATGTTTTATCTGAGGAACTAAAGAACGAGAAAAAACCTGATAATGGCACTTTCTTAGTTGATCTGTTGTCTGAAGGACATAATACCAAGAGTCAAGAAAAGAACAAAACTGACACATGCGATGTAGAAACTAGTCCACTAGCGGAAACCAAAAATAATCTACACGATAATGCTAAAGTTGTTGAGTTGCTTAAAGAGGTGTGTGAAAGAAGTGTACAAAATTGTCATACTACAGGAGTCATATCTATATCAGATAAATGTAAATATAAAAATGCCTTAACATTTGATGATAATGGAAAAAATGTTATTTGTCAAGCAGATGATGAAGATGAAGTCCTGTGCAGTAAAAAACCTAGACTCGATGCTAGTTTGTCCAGAGAAACTGCATACTACAATAATGAAAACTGTACCCATCAACACATGTTTGCATCAGAGCCTTTGACAGAATGGAATGTTAATATTTCCGAGAAACAGACAGAGGAACTGAACGTGAAACAATACATACACGTTGATATTCCTAAGGTTAACAGTGCATTAGGGACATTAAAAGAAATGGAGAATTGGTTCAATGATCTTGATTCTTTAAAGAGCTCAGTATTGACAGTGTCTTGTCAAGGTGACAAAGATTGTGGTGACAATGTGATATCTTGTCAAGAAGATTCAGTTTCTTTTAGCAACATGGCACCTACAGAAAAAACACCATCAGTTGTGTCTCATCAAGATTTAGCTGATAACATGGCATCTGCAGAGAAAGCTCCACCAGTTGTATCTCGTCAAGATGGTACAGGTTCTTGTAGCAACATTGCATCTACACATGCAGATGACAAAGATCAAGACAAAAGTGTAAGTTGTTTGTAATGTAAGGAGAGGTGTCTTTAATTGATTTATTTATAAATGTTTTTATCTATTTTGATATGGTTCCAAGTGCTATAGATAATGATAAACATCTAATTTTTATTTAAAAACACTGAAACTAATGAAACATTTGCTGACTCAAAACAAGTATTTTGGGAAAGGAATCACGTAAACAAATAAAAATATACTACAGTCCCTCCATGTTTTAACAGATGTGATAAGATACTGTATGTTTTAGATGTGCCTCCAACTACTTGAAAACACAGTTAACAATCCTAAAATGTCTTCTGCTGTACCAAAAGTGTGCTATATATACAGTCCAGACTACATCAAATGCTGTGACACTTACGGAAAAGTGAAAATGCGGGTGAGTTTTTGTTATTTTGAAAGCTGTTACGTGAGAATATTGCAGAGGCTTGGAAATAAGTATTAGTAGTTCAATAATAAAAATGAGACTAGTGAAGTGCATAGATCTTGGAATTAATTTAAATTAGGCAGGTATAATAGTTAAAACATAGTATATGGTATATAAAATAAAGTAAGAATTAAAAAGTACAAAGGAACTTGATTACAAGTTGAAATCCTGACTAAACAAGCCTATGTCCGCACTGATGATCAATCCTACTAACTTCGCAGATACTGGTTGCTTAATTTTAATAACAATTAACACATGCATCAATTCGTTTGTTTATTTTCCAATAGGGTGAAATGACACATGCCTTAATTGAAGCATACAGATTGTTAGAAAGTATGAGGTATGTTGCACCGATGTTTTGTTCTATTTTTAAGTAAAGCTACATTTTGTTTCTTGCACAAATAACATCGTGTTACATGTTAGTATTAAAAGATTTTGATGGAGCAATCACTAGACTCGGAAACCACTTCATACAGTGCTAGATTGAACATATCCCATTATGAATTGAATAGCCTCATAGTGTAAAGCTGTTATTCTTGAATGTGTTGCTTTCTGACTGGAAGAAAAGTGAACTTGTGTTAATTTTTTCTACAACTACTGTTTACAATTTTAATTGTTATTGCTGTAAAAGGTTGAATAGTTATAAAAAATGCAAATTTACTGAAACAAATGTTTTTCATACAAGAATGCATTAGAATGATATCTTGATTCACTGAAATATTAATCCAACATATACATGTATACCGTACTTAGTCTGAAACTGGATATTGTTTGCCTGAACAATAAATAACATATATTGATCAGCTAACCTCTTACCACCATTTCAGAAATGACTGATGAAGGTCTTGTGATAAGAACAAAAGCTGGCTATTTCTCAAAATAAGATCAGTCCAGTTTTAGAATAAATTATATTAGAGTATTATGTTACACTTGGCTAAAGAGAATTGAATGTACAATTTTGGGAAAACACTATCAACGACTAAAGTGTTTATTGCATGACAATCTACAGCGTTGTAATATTCTTCTCATTGTTGACAACTTAACCTTTATTTTTAGCACTGTGACACCACATCCTGCTACAATACAAGAAATATCTGTATTTCATTCTGTAGACTACATTGAGACACTGAAAAAAATCAGTGTCAGTGATGACCCAGAAAAATATGATGATGATGCCGAACAGTATGGTCTTGGTAAACTCTACTTATTAATTATCATACTTATCCTTCTTTTCTATTATGTTAATCTTACTTTTGTGTATTTTGTGTGTATGTTATAAGCCTAGGAATTTTTTGATGAACCATTTTGTTTTTCCCTTCGCAGATACTCTGTATTTTTCATGCAAATATGTGGTAAGCTTATATTTTCTCAGCACTCGGGTCACCATCACTGAGCATGCAGTGATGACATCAAAAACTCTGTGTGTACTTGAAGGTTATGACTGTCCAGTGGATGAGGGCATATTTGATTATGCAGCTTATGTAGCAGGTGCCAGTATAAAAGCAGCTGAATGTGTAAACAATGACCATTGTCAAGTAGCTATTAACTGGCCTGGTGGATGGCATCATGCAAAAAGGTAGGAATGCTAAGTTATTATAAAAATGACAAAACTACAATATAAATTATTTTTTCAATGCAAAATATGATACTAAGAGAAACTAAAAGTTCTGTTATTGGTTATACAAATAGTTTCCTTTTTGTGTTCATCTTAAAATCATACATCTTTTGTCTCTTCTGCCTAATAAGGCTCCTTTTAATTTCATTCACTATAATATTATTGAATATTTGAGGGTAAACTGGAAAATCCAGAAAATGCAAAAGCAACATGTAAAGAGGGAAAGGAATAATATTACAGTTCTCCATTTCCTATACACTGTAACTGGTTTTGTTTGTTACAGAGATGAGGCATCAGGATTTTGTTATTTTAATGATGTTGTGTTGAGCATCCTTAAACTAAGGGAGAAATTTGATAGAGTCTTGTACATTGATATAGATTTGCACCATGGTGACGGTAGGAACATTTATCTTGTACAGAAAAGCTGTCTAGTTAACTTACATATTACAAATTTTTGCAATTGTAATCTTTCTGTACATACATACAAATGTTGAATATTGAAGTAACTAAAAATGACCCTCAGTTACTGAAGAATTATTATGTATTATTGAGCTTATAATTTTGTGAACATTTGCTTCAGATATTTACAGTTTTGTATATCTTCCAGGTGTTGAAGATGCTTTTTGTGCAACCTCGAAAGTGTTCACACTTTCATTCCACAAATATGCTCCTGGGTTTTTCCCAGGTAGGTAATCCTATTTCGCATTAATTTACATTTGACTATTAGTATCATCATACCTTTTGACGTACATCTGGTGCAGCATTGATAATGGTTAACTATTTTGCTCTTCTCTATTCTGTTATGTTTGTGTTATTTGTTTACGGCATAAGTGGTGTACAACGATTAAATAATAATAACATCAGAGTATTTAGTAGCTAATTATTTTGTACTTCTATCATGGTGTTCTCTTGTTCAGTAGCTTCATATTACAGTCAAATAAATTTACAGTGTTCCAATGTGTTATAATGTTTCTTGCACTTCTTTTCAGGGACTGGTTCGTTAAATGATGTTGGAATGTCTCGTGGAAAGTTTTACTGCTGTAATGTTCCACTGAAAGATGGCATACAAGATCAGCAATACTTTGAAATATTCACTAAGTAGGTTTCTGTATTTGTATTCACATGTTCAGTTGATAGTATATGTCAAAATGAAATCCACAGAGATTTATTATTGCCATCTTTCATTTTTTAAAGTTATGCTATTATAGAGGAGTATAATTCAGACTGTTGATCTATAAAATTGTCATTTTACTTGAACCTGCCTGTAGTGTTGAGACGGCTATACTTTTTATATTGCTTTTACGGTTTTCATCGATAATCAACTGCGTTATCATGTCATACCTTATATTTCTTTTCTTTATGTGACATTGCATTCACATAATTAGAAGGAATAAAGAACTATGGGTGCTGTGATGCAAAGTAACCAAATATTATCTCAGTTTCATCTTAAAAAGAGCAAGTGTCTATTATGCACATAAGCAGATAGATTTACAAATATTCTCGTACCATGATTCAAGAGGCATTTTGGAGTAAAGCATAATAATAATATTTTTTGTTTAAGAGTAACAGCCAAAGTGATCACATTTTTCCAACCACAATCAGTTGTTTGCCAGTGTGGAGCTGATGGGTTAGTAGGTGACCCAATGACATCATTCAACCTGACCCCTAGTGGAATATTAAAGTGTATACGTCACATTCTGAACTGGTCTTTACCTACTGTTTTGCTTGGGGGAGGTATAGTATATAAAATGAATCAGTAATTAGTATTAAAGCAGATTTAAAGTGAATTTTAAGTATTTAAGATAAGCCAGTCTTAATTATTTTGTGAACAGTAAGTATGTAAGTTAAAAATGCATCCACAATAGTGTGATTAAAGATACATATTGCTCCAAAATTATCTTAAATATAAATTATGATTAAATTGCACTAAATGCTAGCATATAATAACTGGAAGTCACAATTTTCACTCCTTTTCCTTTCATTACGCTAACCCACTAAAAATGTACAAGTATGTTTATTATACATTATTAACAGGTGGTTACAATAAAGCTAATACCTCGCGTTGCTGGACAAGTATTACTGGAGAAATTCTAGGTATAGCATTGTCTGAAGATATACCAGAACATAAGGTGAACATTTCATTTTTATGACTTTGTTTCATTTCTTTAAGTTTCCTGAACTTTGAAGGTGGCTGGTGTGTCAGAATATAAATGCATCATTAAATAAATTGTGTTAAATTAAATCATTAGAAGAACTGCATCTTACCTATATTTTTTCAATAGTTTTTGAAATGTTTGTTACAATTATTCGCAATTGTTGGCAATTGAATGCCTGATTAACTATTGCTTTTAAAACTGACACACTTAATTTGGTATAGTCTTATTACCACCAGATAGCATTCTGGTATCAAATATTACTGACTTGTATTGATTTCATACACTGATTAGTGATATTTCGTCATCATGATGAACTATATAGTGATGTTAGTCATAAATCTAGTATTAAAATGAGATTCTTGCTATATATTATTGTAGTATTTTACTCAGTATGGTCCGGATTATGAGTTGGGTCTTAGCCCTGGCAATCGAAGTAATGAAAATTCTGACCATTACATTCAACAGATTCTATCAGAACTGTTAAGTGAGTATTTGGACTGTTTAACAATATTATACAACCTCATTAAATTATCCAAGTATAGACACATAGCCCTCCACATCAGGAAAAAAATACTGCCAAGGAATAAAAAGAAAATGATTCAGACAACAGTTTCAAAAATATCATCACCCATGTTACATTTTGTATGTCCTAGTATCCTCGAGCTTATTCTTGCGTACTCTTGCAGTTAAGAATATTTTGCATGTCTTATTAACCTGATAATATTGCAAAGGATTAACCTTTTGTTTTGTTTTCAGAAAATCTGGAGAATGTGCCTGGAGAAAGCTAATTGGTAAATGGGCAGATTAGGAGGGTGTCTGAAATGGAATATAAACATAGCAAGTGTTAAAAATTGCATTGTATTGCTAGCAATAAAATGCTGGGATTGTGTGAATAATTTACCTGAGAATAATGCTTGAGGACTGATTTTACATAATTATACATAAGCAGGACAATTTTAATATAATATTTATTGCAAATGTGCCAACATTTGACATTTTAGCATGTTTTTTTATAATAATAAGATTTTACCTTGTACATAAGCCATTTTTGTGTTTCGTTATGCAGAAATGAAAATTGAATCTTTGGAAAGTACTTATTAAAAAAAAACCTGGGCATCATGTTTAAAAACAGTGTTAAATCCTAAAATTTAATCTGTGGGTTGGTCTGTGTTATGGTGCCTTGCTTGGCCAAGTACCTTATTAAGCACAGTTATAAATTGCTGAATATGAGTTGTAGCAAATTGATGGCTCCTCCCAGCACTAGCTTGGAAAAAACCTTTACATGACCCATATCCTTGCTGGCAACTTGACGAAAAATAAGTTCTTTGTCCAATGTTTTGCCCCAGATGGTGCTAAAATTTGCGTTTAAATAATCCCAAAGTGGATGGCGTTGGGTGATGTACTAGTACGTTTAAACAATTCTAGTTTATGAAATCCCAAATCTGCACATTCCTTACACCAGGTGTCAGTACTAGAGGTTTATTCAGCATCCGTCTCATCCTACTGTCAATAAAAATAGGACAAACTATAAATTTTCAAGTAACCACAATTCCAATGTGGTTGTAAAAATAAAACACCTGTCTAGTTGGGTTTAATTCGCTCATTTTCCGATTTTAAAAAAGGAGGTAGCATTTTGCACAGGAATCCAGCTTCCCTGGCCAGTTAGCCTCCTTTTGAATTGTGACGTCTGCGCTCGCAAGATGGAGGACCAGAGGAAGCTGAATCCAGAAAAGGTGAAAAAAATATCGGGGAACTATAGGACCTCGTCCTAAAATGGTAAAAATGCTTATTATTACTTTTAAAAGCTTTTCTATATCTATAATTTGCGTAATTTTAACAAGATCGTTTTGGAACATTGTTATTTTACCATTTTCTCTTGTCTAATTTTTGATAGCCACTACCTATTACCTTCTTTAATATTATGTAAACATAAACATGGCCATGTGCATTGCCAGGAATATTTTGGATGGGAATACATTGGGGGTAAAATATTCTGACTAACTACACCAAAAAGGCCGAAATATTGACCCATCATATACCAAAAATTCCAAACATACCCCGACTATCCGTCGTATTATTACCAAAGTTTCACTTGTGATCTATATTGTAAGACATAATAATTAATGAGATTAACATACCAGTTGCAACGAGTTTTATTTTAATTTTTAAAATTCTGTCATTTGTTTTGTGAGACATTATACACTTTTTTCTGGAAAACTAGACACAATCTATAACTTCCCGACTGATCTTTGACGCAATACCACAAAACTAATAACTTACCCCATTTTACATCAAAATATGTCAAAAAGGCAGACAAAAACACAATCCTATACGCTAAGGTGTCCACTGTCTGTAGCTTCTGTTATAAAAAATCATTCCATGAATTTAACCTAAAGGATAAAGGAATTAATTATTTTTCTGCTTGTAAAATTGTAGTAACATGATCTACAGGAATAGGATTATCCTTTGAGTAAAAGCCTTGACCTATTGTCTAATACTTTTGCAGGCTAAAAATGGGTAATAATCCGTCCAAGTACAAAGCTCTGCAACGTGCAGTAATTGAGGGCGATGTAGCCACATTAGAAGAATTACTTACGGATAAAGCTATACTCAAACATATAGGTAAACTGCAGCCTGTGAACTGTTTCACTAAATGGTGGACTACTCCGTTAATTCTTGCAGCTGAGAAAGGTCATGCAGAATGCGTTGCAAAACTCATAGAAGCTGGTGCTAATCCAAATTGTCAGGATGAGTTTGGTAATACTGCCTTACATAGGGCAGTAGCATGTAATCACATAGACTGTGTACAATTTCTGTTAGGCTCAAAGATTGATGTTAATCGTCAGACTTATCTTACAACACGCACAGCCCTGCATATGGCAGCGTCATCAGGTTATGGTAATATAGTAGAACTGTTTACAACTCACACTGGTTGTGAAATTGATAAACAGAATAATTCAGGGATTACACCACTTGGAGTTGCTTGTGAGAGAGGAAATTATAGCTGTGTTGATGTTTTGCTGCAAAAAGGTGCAAACCCCCAGAAAAAGGCAGGAGACTGTGATTCAAAGTCACCTCTAGAAGAGGCTATACGAGTAGAAAACCATGATATTTTAGTTTTACTTATTGAAGCTGCTTTTGCATTCGTTTTAAATGATCCTGATGTTGATGTTAGGAAAGATGTATGGAATGGAATATACTGTATTTGTAAGGAACTGTTTTTAATTGAGAACAGAGATATCCCACGTCTTCATTCCATGTTAGCTGTGCTTATAAAGAATAATGCCTATTTATTTCCTAACAGTGATATATCTCCCGAAGAGGCAGCTCGTAATTTATCACTGTGCAGAAAGTCAATCATTGAAGTAGTTCAGGCTACAGAGATCACGTGTGTTACAGCATCATATGGACATTCTCTGTTCTATAATTTTGCACTGTCTCACGCAGATTCAAATTCGGTATATAGTTTACTGCTGTTTAGAACATTGGCTGCTTCTGGGCATTCATGGACTGATGCAGAAAAGCGATATATTAATGCAAACTATCCCATTGCATCTGTTAGCCAAAGATCTACATCCTCCTCAACTGTGATTGCAACGCTTCAACATTTGTGTCGGTTACAAATCCGTAAACTACTTGGATATTATGTATCAAGTAGAGTGGGTAAGTTGATGATACCTAATAGATTAAAGGAGTATATTCTTCTGAGGGATGTAGAATATTCAAAAGAAGATTTTCTTATGCCATCTTTGCACATGGAAGTATCGTAATACAACAGGCAGGATCAGTGAACATTTACGTCACACGCTTTTGATAAGATTTGTGATAGCAGATTACAGAATTAGGAGTACTAGTTACCAAAGCAACTTGTTTCAGTGCACAAGGCAACAATGTCACAAATTGCAAATAAAAACTGTAATAATGCTCTCTATAGGACCAAAGAATGTTCTTGGCAAGCTGAGGCCTATATGCCAATTCTTGTTGTAGACAGTTTAGATAGCTTTATGTATATGTTGTGTGTGTAAACAGTCATTATGATTTATAACTATTGTGAATGCTCCAGCTAAAATTGTTAGCTGTTTACGTAATGGTTTTATTAAATACTAAATATAATGTGTTTAAGTGGTCTTTTGCCGGCAGAAGATCTTTTAAGTTTATATTATATTTTTTCGAACAGTGAGTTTTATAGCATAAATTGGCCAAAGGCCAACAAATTTTTGTCATACATTAACACGTTAATAGTAAAACAAACATGCAATCTATATGCATCAAGATATTAGTCAGATATGGTTCAAACTAGTTATTTTTATTAAAGTTGACAATTAATTTATACGGAACGTTTATATTGTTGTATTTTTTATAGCCATAAGTCTTAGTTATTAGAAACCAAACTATACAATTGATGGGCATTTATGAAGTACAAATATTAGTAGATCAGGACCTGATTGTAAGGATTCGATTTTGAAAGTAGATCTTATTTTATCTCGTTTTTATTTTTTGTTACATGTTTTAAGTGTCATTGAAATTTATTTGATATGGTGCTAAGTTGTTTCCTATAGGCCAAACTGAATTTATTATTTTGACCATAGAAATAGTTATTCTTTTGTTTGTAGCTTGTGGGGGAACTGAGGCAACAAGTGAACATTCTACGTAAAGTTTGATACTTTCTCCAAGTTATATTCATGTTATAGTAATAATGTTAACCAACATCTCAGTTGGATATTACTCTGGTATGCATATGTTGGTACACAAACAACTATTCCCAATGCAGACTTATATTGGCTATTTTCCCTTGTATTTGTGCGTCTATAGTAGGTCACAGTAAACTGTGAAATGTTACAAGTTGTAGTTTTTAATGCATGCCTTCTTTGCATGCAATGTTCTTTGTTCAGTAAATAAATGTTACATAAGTTTAATGTGAAAGTTATTTTTATAATTGGTTGGAGGAACCAACCAAAAAGAGGAAAGCTAAGCAGGCATACAACAACATGATTATTCCTTGCTCCCAGGGCAGTTCACTCTATGAAAGCAGAATGCATACAGCATTTTAATTCTATATGAATCATGGTGGTACCAATTTGAGATTTGTTGCCCATCAAACCACCAAAGAAGATGTGAGTTATACCTAAATCTCCACATAAGCCCAACACTGTCAGTCGAGCTAGACTATCTAATGCAGCAGATTATGAATATGAATCAGACATTTTGCACCCAATTCTATAAAGGAACCTGTCTGAAGAAATCTTGTGAAAGTATCACAGATTGTGTCACTACAATGACTATGTGTCGCTTAACATGATGTACAACTCAATGGCATGTGGGTAAAGTTAAAACAATTAAAAATAGTTATTTTAAATTATTGTAATATGCCACACCACAAGCCTTCAGCAACAAAGGAACAGTAGATCTTGAGGATAATCCACTGTTAATTTGTTTCACCAATTTACAGTCAGATTTTAATTTTATTATTTAAATAATTTGTTAACATGACACTTGGAACAACACCAAGGATGATCGGTATTAAAATGAAATTGACGGTAAATTAGTGAAAAAAACATCATTCGAATTCACTCGAATTATCATGGAACTGACTTGTTTTACTACATAATTAACAACACTCCACTGCTAGTGTCAAAATAATTTACTAATCACTATCTGACAACTCAAAATCCTCAACAATATCTTCTTTATCTGATACGTCTTCCATGGAACTGTCCTGTTCTGATTCATTACCATCGCTACCTTCCATGGAACTGTCTTGTTCCGATTTATTGCCATCATCACCATCATTGCTGTCTGCGGATTCATCTTCATCAGCAGACATAGCAAGCTGTTCCAATTCATCACTGTCGAAATCACTACAACAGATTTTTGGCATTTCTACGAATGTTTTTGACAGTTCCAGTACAGTTCAAATAATTTAATAGAAAGCTTCAACAGCATTACGACGCATTAGTGAAGCTAAGAAATTGACTAGCAAAGTATAACAGTCTGATGTGCACACTGTAAAATGTCAGTGCTGTATACTCAATTTTCTGGATACTGCAACTTCATGTAATCGGAATGTAATAAACAATATGTACTTGTATGAACTGTGAATAGATAATCCCAGTTCTTCGCTTACTCACACATTCTGAAAATTTGTGTTCAAATGTCCAAGGCACCCAAAAGACAAATAATGGAACTTTGCCAAAATGTGTAAAGAATCAGTGACAGTTCTTTTTGTTAGTTATCAGCTATTAGTTACCTGTAATCTAAGTCATTATCCTCTTGCAGCTTAGAGTTCTGCTTCTTGGCAGGTCTTTCAGACTTTGGTAAAAACCTAAATCAATAAACAATACAACATTCAATTATAAAGTGACACACAAGAAAAACCCAACCCAACATCTGCTGTAAGGACAGGACCAGATCCAGGATTTCTGAGGTATCCTCCAACTTTAATCAATTTAAACAAAATAGTTGATGTCAACATCAACATAACGCCATTATCACCAGAGGTTCCTAGGCTGGTTAAGTTAAGACGACGTCAAAAGTTTGTACTAAGCAAATAGTTCTGTTCTTCTGCATTTGATTAATTGTTACCAGATTTGAATAATAATTTAAGTCAAAGAACTGAAGCATGTAAGGATACCTTGTATTTTCATCTTCTGAATCTTCACTGCCCGAGTCAAATAACGCAGAGAATTCTTTGCGTTCTTCAGTTGTTGCTTTAATCATCTCAGGTCGCCTTCTTTTAATAACAGGAATGTCATCAGTTAGCTAAAATAATCGTAACAATATGCTTACTTTCTAGCACAACAGATTAACAGAAACAATAACCTAGTGATTTGAATGGGTACAGAGTGCCCGATTATGAATCCTAATTTTAGTTGTGTAAATCAAAGAGCCAAGAAAAATCACAATCTACAAGCCAACTCCAATATAGATCAAAGTGTCATACGTTAAACAAGAGGTCTGCAGGTGCAGACAGATACCCATCATATGATGTAGTTTCTTTAGTTGTAAAGCCATCTATGTCACCTGGCCTAATACACCTACCAACCTATGGCC
>JAOXYB010040861.1:0-13041 GCA_028565635.1 Phoronis ovalis | reverse complement strand
TGTCCATTGGGCTATTACTGTCTGAGCGGTTCTTTTGATCCTTCACCTTGTCCATCAGGAACATATCAGGTAAATATAAGTGATAATAAGGGATTTTAATTGTTAAAACAGTGTTTTGATTGAAGAAACATAAAACTGTTTTGTAATTACAAACTTGTTTATGTATGAAGTTAATTTATTCCTGGCCAATACTAACCAATTAGTGGTGCCAAAATGAAATTCTGATCAATGATCTTTTGGTATGATTAGAATTTTGATCAGCTAAGGTAGCAGATGTTAACAGAGTAAAACTTAACCTTTTGTAGGACAATACTGGCCAGTGGCAGTGTAAGACTTGTATGGAGGGATTCTATTGCAATGCTACCTTTGGACCAGTCATCTTCTATGGAGATACACAATGTCCTAGTGGTTACTACTGTCCTAATGGCACTGAATATGCTGAGCAGTTCCCTTGCCCAGGAGGAACATTTAATAACAGGACAGGATTAAGTTCTGTCACTCAATGTACTCCATGTGTTGGAGGTATGGCTTGTGACATGGAAGGAATGACTTATCCAATCAGACCATGCTCATCTGGATATTACTGTCGTGAAGGAGCTAATATGACTACTCCTAGATTAGGCGAGTATCTATATCAGTTCAGTCTAAAGTGTTGTAATAGAAAGAAAGCAATCACTCCATTGACATAGCTTTTTATTTCTTATTTTCACTAAGTTATAATTAAGAATGTGATAGTATTTGACTATTTAACAATATTTTTAGCAAATTAAAATATGAAGTATATTAGTCATCTGGTGATAATCATTCTGTACCTAGTCTAAAGAAAACATATTTATAGAAACTCAATATATTTTGATTTAAAAACCATATTGGCTTTTTGTTCTGATAGGTGTGACGGCTGACATTTGTCCACCGGGATCATACTGTCCTGAAGGTGTTGCGGAACCCATACCTTGCCCAGAAGGTTCTTACAGCCCTACAGAGGGCTTACACTCTGAGATACAATGCCTAAACTGCACTGCTGGCAACTTCTGTAATGTAACAGGTTTGACAGCGGAAAGTGGACCATGCTTACCAGGTGAATGTCCTAAACATTTCTTCCTATTGATAGATATTTATTAAAATTTGAAATAATCTTTTGTTTTCTAGTAGAAACTGGAAAAATGTATTAAAATTAAAATACACTTTTAATCAGTTATTCATGATTATACAGTCTTCAGCACTGTGTATTTTTTGTTTACAAGTCGAGACTACCACTAATTTATAGGTGTCTCACATGAAAGGAATAAACATAAAGTTAGTATTTAATAAAATTGCACCTCAGCTAATGTTTGTTTGTCGAACATAAGTAAGGAATTGAACTATGCACTCTTGTAATAATGCGGTGCATTGCAATGGATATGATGACATTGATTGCAGGGTTATTATTGGGTGAGTAGAAATGTTACAATGTACTGTGCTGTTACAGGTTATTTCTGTGTGGACGGGTCTTCTCGTGCTGATAGTGAGATCTGTCCAAAGGGTTATTACTGCCCCGGACAAACATCAGATCCAGCACGTTGCCCTAATGGTACCTACTCAAACAATACCGGTCTTCACAGTGATGGTCAATGTACACTTTGTACACCTGGACAGTACTGTAATGGACATGCATTGGTTAGTCCTAGTGGGCCTTGTACAGCAGGTAGGACAATATCACTAACTTTGTCAGTAATCTTCTGCTTGTATATTTAGAATCATGTTCATGTTATTAATATTTGTCACCTACCTATGTAACTATGAAATGTTTCAGATGAAAGCTACAGTATAGCAATTTGTATGTTTCATTATACTAAGGATTAGCTATTATTAGCATATTATTATAGTCTGATTTTTGTTATATCCACAGTTAGTTTTCTTACTCTTCAGATAGATATATGCTCTAACCTTGAAATACGATCTGTTACGATTGGCTAAGAATAGCTGCTTGAATGAGTATGAGATACAATGTTTGCTTAGCTGGTTATAAGTGTTCTCAGGCTCAATTAAAGTTTTGTGTACAAAATACAATTAGACTTTATTAAATTTATGCTCTATTAATTGTAATTATTATTTCAGGTTATTACTGCCCTGAAGGATCGAACATAGATACAGCTATAATTTGCCCAATTGGTAAATATTGTCCAGAGGGCAGTGCGGAGCCTGAATCTTGTGTTGCCAGAACGTACACAGACTCTGAAGGTGCAGCGACATGCGAAGAATGTCCTGAAGGTAATGATTTTATTGTTTTATTCTGACTACTGTACATATGAAACCACATAAAAAACTAATTAACTTGAATTAGCTAATAGTATGAGTTTTAGATGTCTCTTTTGTAACAGTGTACATGTATGTTTTGTATGTAGCATTTCTGTTGCCACTAGATTCTTGTTCTTTAAGGAAGTTGATTAAAGTCAAGATACAGCTTCCTTAAGTGTTAGTGTTATACTATATGAAGCTACCATACTTTGCATTGTGTACCAATTCATTTTTTTTAACTCTACAATTTAAAAAAAATTTATTTGTCAGGTTATTTCTGCATACCAGAATTAGTCATAGCAGGAGACATTACCAGTGTTATTCATGACTGCCCGTTTGGCTACTTCTGTCCAAATGGTACTGGACATGACTGGCAGTCTTGTCCTGCTGGTACATATAGTAATGCTACTGGGTTACAAGAAGCTGCGCAGTGTACACCGTGCGATTCGGGAAAATTCTGTCAAGGTAAGAATATTGTGGACTTGTCAATCTGCAAGATTAGGTTGTTGAAAGTGTAATTTCCAAGTTATAACATGAAAAAGCATCTAGAATTTTAATGGATCATTGAAAAGTCACATAGTTCCTTCTTGCACAACACATTTTGTTCAATTTTTAGGTTTCAACCTGACATCCACAAGTGGAGACTGTGCTCAAGGCTATTACTGCGTTTCTGGTGTTGATCGTCCGAACCCAGTCATGTTGAATGACTCCCAATGTCCTTCTGGCACAGTTCATCCTATCGTGGGCCATATTTGCCCTGCAGGTCACAAATGTCCGATTGGTACCAGTTTCCCTATAGCATGTCCTGCTGGAACATATCAAGATTCTACAACTCAAGGTAGGTGGAGAAATTATAGGGACAGATTTAGGGATGAATCGTGTGGATAAGAGAATCAACCCTTTTCTGCGCTATCTGCTATAATCCTTGATGGGTTAAAATTTGTCAAAAAAAGATCCATCTTTCACTAAAACCCTCATAGAAAATCTACCTTAAGAAATCCTGGATCTGCCATTAAATTGTCACTTTACAGGGAGGATAAGAGAATCAGAATTTATATACTCTGTTATTGAAGACTAAATTAAATATTGGACAAATGTATTAAAATGTCAATTTTTCTTTAGGTGATTGTATCAGTTGCCCTGCTGGGTACTACTGTTATTCAAACACTTCTGATTACACATCTAATAATTGTCCAGTGGGTCACTATTGTGAGCTGGAGACACCTGATCCATACCATGCACCATGCCCACCTGGAACATATAACAACCTTACAGGTAAAATGTAGTTGTTGTAATAAAAACACTACATTTTCATTATTATGTTATGTGATATGTAATCTCCAGTATTATTTTTAGGAAAAAAGTGGAGTTTTTTTCTTATTATTTAGATTAACACCATTGTAACTGATGTTAGTTTCTCTATAATTTTTCTATAGAAATACCATTTCGCCCAATAGTCCAGTGTAGAATGAAATGCAAATGCTTGGGATTATATTGTATGCAATAAAGTTTGTGAAGAGTGAAAATGCAGATAATTATGCACTACTATGGTGTATATGATCACAATACCATGAATTTACTTATTAATTTTTTTACATAATCATCTGACATGTATAGATTATCAATTTTGGCTTATTTTTAGGACAAATTAATATTGATGCATGTTTGTCCTGTCCTCCTGGTTGGTATTGCCAAGTTAATGGTACTATAGAACCCACGGGACAATGTGATGAAGGATGGTTCTGTTCAAACACATCATCTGAACCTCAACCTAGTGTAAGTAAAGTGTACTGAGGATGTAGTCAACATCAGGCCTCAAAGTTTTATAAAATAACATGATTGATACCTTTTCTGTTTTGTCATGTTAATATACTCGTCTTTAAACTAGATAATATTGAAAACATTTTATTACTGGTCGTATTATTTTATCTTTATTATAACAGGATCCTGCCACTGGAGGAGAATGCCAGCCAGGTACCTATTGCCCACTGGGATCCAGTGAGCCCCAGCTATGTACAGCCGGTCAATTCTGTAATGTCAGTGGATTGGCAAGTCCTGTAGGAGACTGTGATCCCGGTTGGTACTGTCCTCTAGGCTCAGAACAACCCCGGGAAGTTGACTGCCCCGTTGGTCATTTCTGCCTTCAGGGTAGTGACTTGCCAGACCCGTGCCGAAATGGAACATTCAATGCTGGATTGAATTTGAAATCACAGGAAGAATGTACACCCTGTACTCCTGGGTTCTACTGTAACGAAACTGGGGCTTATGTAGTGTCGGGTGTTTGTGATCCAGGTAGGTTGTCAAAAGAGTTATATACTTCTGTTTTAAGTAATTATAAAATATGACAAAAATTTGTTGTTGCCGTGCTTTGATGTCACTAAATGTTGTATAATGTAGGTTTTTTGTCTACCAAAATAACCACACACCTATTTATGAAAGCTACCACATACCTGTCAATTTGGCAGTATATTCAAGCAAGAGATTTGGTATGTTTAGACAGTTTTCTATTAAAAGCAATGGCAGAAAATGAGCTACGAAGCAGGAGTTTATACTATCCATTGTAAATTATTGCATTAATGATCAAGATCCTTTAGTATTGTATAAATGTTTATTTGCACTGGAAAACATCTTTAAAATATTTTATTGTGATGTGATTAGGAAATTAAGTGCATATTCAAATAGTTCTCGAATTACTAAGCATTTTCTGTCTGTAGGATACTATTGTCCAGAGGGTCAAACCACTCCAACACCTTATAACTATCTATGTACTTTGGGACATTACTGCCTGGCTAACAGTGCAACACCAAGGCTGTGTGCAAATGGATATTACCAAAATGAAATTGGCAAAAGGGATTGCAAAGAATGTACTGCAGGTAAAGTTACAAACTGTGGTGCCTCTAAATGTGATTTTGTCATTCCTTTCTTTCTGTTTTTGATAAAACAGTTATCATTAAACCTAGTTCTCACTAAAAAATATGCTTAAATTTGGTTAAAGCTCAATGAGTGTAAGTGTTTTAATTGTAAAAAAATAATTTTGCACAAATTTACCTTTGCAAAGGATTGATTGGAATTGATACAAAACTGCTTTTTGCTTTATTATTAAATGATACTATGCGTTATTCTTTCTCAGGCTACTACTGTGACAGCACCAATGAACCTTTAGGCGAACTTACGAACTATACATGTCCGACTGGTTATTACTGTCCAAATGGTACTGCAGGATCTAACGAGTATCCATGCCCACCAGGAACATTCAACACCCGAACCGGTCGAGTAGATGTAATAGAATGCCAGCCGTGTGTACCTGGGTACTACTGCCAGAGCTACGGATTGTCAGAATCTGAGGGACCTTGTACTGCTGGGTAAGCTACAGTGTAGTCTTCTAATAGGTCACATTTGTTGCCGATCAAAAAGTTTTCCAAGTTAAATAAAGTGGTTCCAATGCAACATAGATGTACCTGAGTTCAAACACAAGTTTAAATCCCTTCTTAATTTTTTGTGCTTAAAAATGAATATGGAAAAAATATTTTTTCTGAAAACATATTTCTTGCAATGAGAAATATGTTGGTATAGATTCAGATTGTTGCAGATCATGTCCTTAAGCTAGACATAGACAGACTTGCAGGCTCTGCATTATTCTTGTGATACAGTGGAAGTACACTTCTTAATTACAGATTATGTACCCTCTATTGATAAGCTTGTGTGTTGGGATCATTGCTACTATTCTTAACATTTTTTTCAGGTATTATTGCAATGGCTCAACTATTGCCCCTAACCCTGCAGAAGGTGAATGCCCAATTGGTAATTACTGTCCGACAGGTAGCTATCGACCAACACCATGTCCAGATGGTACCATGGCAACCAGCCCAGGAAATGCAAATATAACAGACTGTGATGCTTGCCAGCCTGGTAGCTACTGTACACCTGAAAGTTCAAGTAATGGTAAGGTTTCTTTGCATTGTAAATCAGTTACTAACAATATTTAATTTAATTGTTTATTGTTGAGTAATTATGTTACTAATACATTTTTAAAGTATGTGACACTACAGTTTGAATTTATGTTGATATGAGGAAAACTACAGCTTTCTTCTCTACAGTTATTATTTGAATATATATATAAATTAAAAATTAAAGTCGTGGCTAACATAGAATATTGTAAAATTATTTTCATTTTTTTCCAATCAGGTATCAGTATTCCATGTGATCCTGGTTATATTTGTGTGTCTGGCTCTAATATTCCACGCCCAAATGATAACCTAATTGGCTACATATGTCCCAAGGGACACTATTGTCCCAGAGGAGCAACAGCAGAGCAGATTTGTCTGGAAGGTTAGTATAAATATTACTGTTACCGTATATACAATATTTAAAGCCAATGTCACTGTATGTGTTGATAAGATCTTTTAAAATAAAGCCAATGTATAACTTCTTAATTACAGTTTTATATTTGATATCTGGTATTAATTTCTACTCTAGATGCTGCCATTTGCTTTGCAATCATTTTGAAGGATTACGTTGAGAATAGCTATAACTATATAAAAACTGTTAATTACATAATGCAATAATAACAAGGACAATTTCATACATCATGGACAATTTTGTACACATTGACAAATATAAGGAGACATTGTAATTTGTCATCTGCAAGTCTTACTTATCATTGTTTACCTTTGGTGTAAATTTCATAATTGTTAAAAATAAATTTGCTACTTTCATTCAAGAACACTATTTGATGTTATTCATATGATTTTCCCTATATGTATCTGTCTGTTACAGGAACCTATGGTCCAAGCGAAGGACTTGGTGAATGTTTAACATGTCCAGAAGGTCAGATGTGTCCAGATCGTGGTATGAATATCACTCTACCATGTCTTGCTGGGAACTACTGTCCAAATGGCACAAGAGATAATGGTGTCCCTTGTCCGAGCGGTATGCTAACTGTTGTTGGTTTCATTAGTTGAAAAAGTTACTTATTCTTAGTTTAATGTAAACCAAATTAAGTTGCAGCACTTTGATTGCTGGATGTAGGTTACAACTTAGGTACTGTACTGTATTTGTTTATGTAGTCATCGTACATCAAATATTATTTGTCTATTTTAACTGATTATTTTTACATATTTTTATTAGAAATGCTAATCTATATAATGATATTTTTTTAAAATATATATTTGTACAGAATAGATAAATATGTTACTGAGTCGACATTCATTTTGAAAAATAAATATTGATTATTTTTTAGGCAGTTACATTCCAAACTCTGGTATTGATAGAGTGCATTAATTTTATTATTTTCTAAAATCACTGTACTATAATTATTTGTTTATGGTTTTGAATGACTGTATATGTTTATTATGACATGCTTATTGTGAGAATGTTTTGTTGCACAGCTTTTCAAGTGTAAGAAAAGGTTGGCAGCACTATTTTGTGACTTTGCCATGTAAACATAGTTGCGTATATGCAATTGCTTGTGATTTGATATTTATTATCTCTATATACTGGAAGAAAGAGAATTTTTTACTTGAAATAATATGCATAGATAATCTTTTGGGCCAATAAATTAACCTTAAGCTAATACAAAAAAATTATATTCCTGTGAAGTGTCAGGAAAGTTATCTACTTCATTCTTGTCAAAATACCGTCAAAGTAGGGTTATTTTATCATAATTGTTTTAAATTTCAACGTGAATAATTTTAATTGTTTTAGGTACTTATAATCCACACACAGGCTTGGAGGATGAAGTGCATTGTCTTCCCTGTCCTGCTGGTAAATATTGTAGTGGTACAGGCCTATCTACATGGTCCGGCGAATGCAATCCAGGCTATCTATGTGTTGAAAATGCTACACATCCTGGACCTAATCAAGGATTAAACAGGCCATGCCCTCTGGGCCATTATTGCTTACAAGGTAAGTGTTTTATTAATGTTGTAGCATTAAAATTGAATCATGTGTTTTTGCATTGGAAGAGCTGTTTTAACTACTGTTTAATAATTTTCAAATGTATTAAATACTAACTGCATATCTTGCATGGCCATAAATATTAGACTAAAGGTTTTCAAAGCATACTAATAAATGAGGAATCACTTTGATACCAACTTGTTTTTCCTATTTTAATCCATATATATATAGTATGATGTTCCAAGATCCTCTTTAGAATTTTATACATTCTTAATTTCTTTCCATCAGGTGCTCTGAATGCTACAGCATGTCCACGAGGTACTATGAACCCTGACTTGGGTGGTAAGAATATCAGTGACTGTATGCCATGTCGACCTGGCTATTTCTGTGAAGGCTTAGGATTGTCAGAACCTACTGGTATATGTGATGAAAGATACTACTGCCCAGACACAGCAGAAATCAGTTCCGCTCGTCCTAGCAGCTATATCTGCCCACCAGGATTCTACTGCTTGAATAATACAGCCACACCAATCGCTTGTCCTCCAGGTATTCAAGCACATAGGCTCATTACTGTTTTTAGTATTAAATTAGAGCTAATATGGTTTGTTTTATGATTCAGAATGTGACTTCATATTTATTATGTTTAATGGTACATGCTATTAGTAGTTAAAAGTTCACTGCTCTAGATGTCGCATTAAAGTAAAATTCATTGTTGTTTTTCTTACTAGGAACCTTTCAACAGAACCCAGGCCAAATTGACTGCACGGGCTGTCCAGCTGGCTCATACTGTTTACAGAACACCAGCACACCCCAAGTGTGTCCACCCCACCATTACTGCCCAAATAAGACATTTGAACCTCTGTTCTGCCCAGATGGTACTTATACAGATAACTATACTACTGGCTTGCAGTCTCATGCGGACTGTACTTATTGCGATCCAGGTGAGTCTACTCCCTGTTTTATGATGTAGGAATAAGCAAAAACAAAATATGGATCAAAACAGTTATTAACTCATAATTGAAGTTGTCCTTTTCATATAAAATATTTGCTTGTTCATGTACATCAGTAAAAAAGATTTTGTTTTTAGACTGTTAAGTCTGAATTCTTTTAAAATTGGGACAAGTTATGACGTAGTTTTAAGTGATTTTGAAATTTTATGTTCAGCGCATCAAATGATTTTTTGTTTATAGGCAAATACTGTGTGGATGGGCAAATAACTGGTGACTGTAGTGCCGGCTTCCTGTGTCTACAGTCTAATTATGTACCAAATCCAGATGGATCAGAACCTTTGAAAGGTGGACCATGTCCATATGGCTATTATTGCTTGGCAGGCATGTATTCTTAAACTGAGATGCTGAAGTATACAATGTAGTGAAAAATAAACTGAAATATTTCATGATAAATTGTGAAGTTTCTACTAGTTGATATAACAAATGTCCACATGTTGTGTTGTAATTGCCCTGTGCAATGTGAACTGGATGGTATCTGAGATCTTTATTGAAACGATATAGTTTGATATATATTTAATGACATATTTTTTTAATCTCCACAAAATTCACAAGTGTGTTCCTTATAAAGAATTAATAATTATATGATTACAGGTGCTACTAATGTGTCTGTGTGTGTACCTGGCTTTGTGATTGATAAAAATGGTGGTGCATCTGCAGCTGAATGCGACATTTGTCCAGCTGGTAAAGTATGTCCTGTAGGTTCCATTGTTGCCAAACCATGTAATCCAGGGCATTTTTGTGCTTTTGGACAAGGCGAACAGAAATGTCCGGAGAAAACTTACAATCAATTGACTGGAGCCTATAACATATCATGGTGTTTGCCATGCCCAGCAGGCAAGTCCCTATCTTTTACAGCATTTTAATTGTTTGGTCAAAATATAATTTGTAATCTTTATGGTCACATTCCATGTTGTCTAATCAGCTACACTACATTCTTCTGCAGGTGATAGATTTACTTGATTTTCATGATTTCATGATATATTCATGTGTTGCTCTCTATTGACAAACTATTTTGCTTGTTATCCATGTTACTTGACCTTTCATTAAATGCTATTGTGTCTCTAAGGTTATTCATTTTAGCAGCAGTGAGACATCCAAACTGTATACTTGTTTCTATTTTCACAAATTGTAATCTGCTTATATATTATAGGTTATTGGTGCCACAGAGAGGGGATGGCTAACTATACTGAAGCTCCTTGTACTCCCGGATATTATTGTCCTGAAGCCACGTGGAGTCCAATTCCATGTCCAGCAGGAACATTTAGGTATAACCATATGTACCACAATGAGTTTTGAAATGACTACTTGGTTACGAGATACTTGGTTAACAGTCCTTGCTAAGGCAGTGAATGAGAAGGGGTTGTAAGACATAAAAAGGAAGCTTATCTACTTATCTTTTTTATTTTTTAAATTTCTTTTCCGTTTTGCTGATTTCTGATAAGCCCACATTTTATTTTGTTGATTTGAGTATTCATGATCTCAGAAAAACTGCAATCTAAATATGGGCTCTGAAAAAGTGTATAGGTGCTACAAATATATTAGGAGTTAATACATTTTATCTGCATTTTAGGAAAAAGCATCCAACTAGTAGTTCTAGAATTGTAACAATACGTAAATCCTGCCTACATCAGTGTAGCAAATAATGTAAGCAACTCATTCCTTTTTGCAGACCCGAGGAAGGAGCAGCTAATGTAACCGACTGTCATTTATGCCCGGCTGGCTACTACTGCCCAGATACCAACAGTACAATAGCTGGTCTGCAGTGCAGTGATGGGTACTACTGTCCAGATGGTGCTCAGAATCAAACCATATGTGCTGCAGGTAGGAAGGTTTTTGCCGCTGAATGTACTTCCTTCAGCACATAGTCTTGAAGTGTCTAATCAAAATTATAATCATTTGCATTTAAAAATATTAAGTGTTCTCTGATTTTGTAATTTTTATTTCATCGTCATCTTTGAAACATGTTTTGCTAGCAGTTGAAGGACACTTGCACATTTTTTATTATTATATATTATTTGACTAATGTTAACGTTTTTGATTAATTAAAATTAATTCTCTTTTATTAACAGAAATGAAACATTTACCATTGATGCACATGCATGGTGTATACTGCCTTAGTAATGTATTGCAGTAATAAGTAATTGTTTACTTTACTCATGTTTATATCTTATCCACTATTCCAGTTGGTGTGTATTTTATATTACTTTTTTATTTGCAGGATATTATTGCAACCGCTCCATGACTCAAGTTCCGTGCCAACCTGGGTACTATTGTCCACAAGGTTCTCCAAGTCCTACCAGGTGTCCCCCTGGACATTACTGTGGAGGGGAATCCTGCGACAGCCACAATGCAGGTGTGTGCATGTGTTAATTGCTAAATTAATGTATTTCTGCCTATTGTTGAGAAACTCTTCTTATGCTCATAGAATAAATAGTCTCATGTTAATGACACAAAACAGTACTTTGCTACCCTACCAATACTAAATAAATGCAGTTAAACCTGTGCAAAATGTTTTTATGGTCAATTAAATACTTCTCATTTTTCAGTATGTTGTAAAATAGAGTTATTCTTGTCGTTTTGTAATCCTCATTGTAATGATTAACCCTATACATTTTGTTAAATTTGCAATAGGCACTGGTTTTGTATTAGGTAAGAATGTAGGATAAAAGGCTACTATTTCCACTGAAGATGTAGCATGGTTTTATGTTTTATGGGAAAGTCCTCCGGACTGTATGCACTTAAATAAAAGAATATGATTAAACACAATACATTTTGAAACTTATGTGTAACTGGCAGATTGTATACACTCACACTAAAGCAGGCTATTAATTTTATCATGTTCAAGCACTTCAAGGCTTTACACAATGTTTGGCGCAATGGGATGTGGAAGCAATCAATTTTTAGAACTTTTATGTCACAGCAACTTTTTTTTCTTTAAGTTCATGTAAAGTGTGCTTGATGGTATGAATATTGTTTCATGAATATATTTAGAATGGTTCATTTGTTTAGGGTGCATCTTTTAAGACTCACTTTGCAATGATAACCTCCTCTTTATGTTCACTGGTTAAATGGCAATGTCAATTGTATAAGAATCTCCAAGCTATACAAAACAATGTTTGGCAGAATACAAACTTTAATTCCTTTTCTGGAAAAAGTTGTTTAATCTTGAAGTATGAGTTTTCTTGAAAAAAAATCAGAAAGTAAAAGTTAGACCAAATGGGAACTTCGTCATTGATAGAAATAAATTATTCCATGTTGCTTTCATAATGTACTGAGTTTTGGTACAGCATCGCTTAAATTATCCTCACAAAGTACATTTTTTTAATTGTGTTTAGTTGGTTTATTGACTTGGCAAGACAATGGAAAGATGTGTTAATTGTGAGATGCAATACAGATAAGTTAATATACAGGTATTTAATATGGTTTCTGCTTTATAGGTGCCATTGAACCTGTGAAGTGTCCTGTTGGATACAAAGAATACGATGGTTCCCCTCGAGCTACTTTTGAAGACACATGTGAAGCATGCAAACCTGGGTTCTATGGTAACCGAGATGATCGTTCAGTATGTGACCCATGCCGAGCTGGAGTAGTGTGTGAAGCACTTGCCACTACCGATGTACCCTTCTCCAATGATAGTGTCTTGTTTGGATATAATACTACAAATTCATACCCATGTCCTCCAGGTAAGTTTATTTTGATACAGATAGCAATTCTTTACTGCAACTTACGTTGCATAACTAACACGTCTATACAACAGTTGCTGTTGTACATCTTTCATCTGTAAATGATAGATTATTTAAAATGTCAAAAGTTGAGTCAGACTTATGTATATTTTGCAAGTCTTCAAGGGACTCAGTCA
>JAOXYB010040850.1:0-13043 GCA_028565635.1 Phoronis ovalis | reverse complement strand
ATTTTTGTAATGATTTAAATTACATGAATTTACTATAGAAGTGGATGGGAAAATCAATTGTGTCCTTATACCAGGTAACTAATAACAGCCATTGTCTCAAGTGTTAATGCTCATTACAGTCTCTCTACTTAGTGTACTAATGAGCATGTGTATCTCCTTTTCTTTCAATTACCTCAACGCATACTACGACTATAAGTCCATTTGTTATGCAAGATGGACATAAAAATTCTTGCACTGCAGCACTATAGTACTTTTTAAATTACTCTAACGATATAGGTATGGGTTGAGATCAAGATTTTTCATGGGTGATTAACATGCTGATAATAGTACTATGAATCTAGATATTAACACTTATTAAGAATTAAAACAAACTTACTCATGTAAGTGAAAACATTAGGTCCATCGTCGAAATACCAATCCCCTGAAGAAGCACTGTCATATCTCAGTCGTGATTCTGATCCCTTTTTATTAGCTGTCTTTCCAATGGTAGTACTAAAACTGTCTGGTTTCTGTGTAAAGTTATGACTTAAAGAGACATATTCATTATCCTTAAACTCATAGAAGCCTCCAGCATAGCTGAAAAAAGAAATGTCAAAATACAAATTCTTCACTTTGAAGATCGAAATTCTTTTATAGTGTAGCTTGCACTTCAGTACTGCTTTCTTATCAGAGTTTTGAGCCTAGAGTACTTGAGAAATGTAATCTTGAAAGGCTCAACACCAATGATGGTAACAACTCAAAGCAAAGGGGCACCAAATGCATAATAAAATGTAAAAATATCCCCAACTTTACTTTTTTAATTTTGGTACAATTTTAGTGGTGTTTCTCCTTACTATTACTCAAACAAAACAATTAATTTGATATTATTATCATGTGTTATTTTAAATTTTGAAAAGATTATGCAAACAAAATTCTTGGCCTTAGATGTTTAGATCTAAATTGCTACATTCAGCAACGCTGTTCAGGATAAATTTTACCTCTGTATTTAACTTACCAATTTTAAGTTCTAAGGCTTCAAATATTCGACATTGCTGCAGATTTGACAACATAGTCAGGTATTACTATGAGGTATTACACAGTCTTTTTCATAGTTAAGTATAAAATACCTTATGTTGGTTATGTGATCTGCATTGTCATAGTGTAAGTTAATGCTGTCAGCATCCATCATTGTACCCATCCAGCCCATTGGATGAGTTAGACGCTTCTTCTTGAAAGGAAGCTTAGAAAATCCATAGTCATTGGTAACAACAAGGTCTTTTCCTGGAAATATATTATTCAGTAAAATAGCTAAATGATTGTAACATGCACAAAACAGGTAAACACGTATAACGGCAACAAGTACATAAAATTAGCTATTTATTCTCAAAATCTAATATATAATTAATACTTCTTTCTAATAATGAAGTAATTCAAAACCCACATGAAGGATCAGAATTTTGACAGTTATGAGCGATATTATTTCCAGTAGTTGCTCAGAAAACAGATTCTTAACAACAGTTTGAGCAACATGGAACCCAACAGTATGCAAACTTTTGGAACATAACATTAGTATGTACTAACGGTATATAGCTTCCAACAAATTGGGTACATATAAAATGATTTAGATGAATGTTTAACGATTGTATGTGGAAATCAGTAGATGTTACACAGCCTTAATATTAGTACGTGCTGAACCACGATAGGACTGGTTAAAGCATTCATGGAAAGTTTTCCACATCTTTTTTAACTGACTTTATGTTACTTGGAAAGTTGAAAAATGATAGAAATAGATTTTTGAATCTTAATAAATAAATATAAGAAGCACATTTGTTTGTGTTATGATTAGAACGGCACTCACCCTCCAAAGACTCGGGTTTGTAGCTATTGAATGCCATACGATGTAATGTGATAGTATCATCACACACAGTTCCATCATAACCGTGGCTAAAGTCTGCGTGGTCTACACATCTCTTAGGTGGGAAAATACCACTTTTAGGAACAACTTTACCACCCTGCAAAAAATTCACAGATATATATCAACTTCCATGCATAAAAAATTATGTTTATTTTGAGATATATATCAACTTCCATGAATAAAAAATTATGTTTATTTTGGAATCACTACCTACTTAACAATAAAATATCTGTTTTAAAGACATTAATTTAGTTTAGATCTTCTGTGTTCTATATTAGGTTTATAATGACATCCTAATCCACACAACAATATGATTCAAATCATTTCTGGTACTGCAATGAAAATGATACTGTTCGAAGGACTATTCCAGAAATGGCACCATGAAATTGATATCCAAAATGAATTTGTTGCATTAATTGTTTCTTCAGAAGCACTAGCCTACATCTTAGTAAATATCCCCTTAATATATACCATGGACAACAAGTTAAGGTGGCTAGACCTGTTCAAGACAAATTATTCACAGTTTATACAATTTGGTTGAATTTTGGGAAGTTTAATGAAAAAAATAGACTTATAAAAGTATACATGTTTGGAAAGGCATTAACATAAGAATTATAAAAAATAATTTACTCCTCTGTCACAGATTACATATTATAATTAGTAACGAGGCTATTTTCAATGAAAATTCACATTTTTCAAAATGTAAACTCCAAAAGTTTCAACACCCCTATAGATACAAAGTTGAAACTTGGCAAAATTAACTTGTTCAAATAGAGATCTTCATAATATTGTTTCATATTTTTAAAATTTTGTATCATTCAAAAGTTATGACTGTTACATTATTTTCTAACGCCTATATAATTTTTTGTGTAAGTGTTGTTATCTATGACATATTCTTATACAAAATATATTCTAATCCTGTACTGACTTTAATTCCAGTAAGTGTGCCATCTAAGTCTTCATACCAGCCTTCGTGCTCCCACTGCCAGGAAACTTTGTTTGGAGAGTTCATAAACTTTAAGTTTTTGGTTCTAACTGGGAAACCACCTTGTCTTGGTTTACACTGTGAGCAATGACGGAGAGCAGCACATCTGAAGATAAACACTTGTTGCATATAGATATAAATAAAAAGCAACAATATATAAGCCCAAGAAAAAGTTCTGTATTTAACAGCTCCTCTTTAAAAAACAGCATTTCTTTATTTGTGTGCCACAGTAAAATTTAGTCATACAAGAAGATACAACATGACATACAAAATCATTTGATATCAGCGGACCTTGGCCATTTGAATTCTGCACAAATGTCTATAGTCTTCAAAAGCTTTTAAAATATGTTTAGTTTCATTTTATTACAGGCTTACTGATTTACCATCGCAATATGTTAAACTATCTTTCCTTCAGACACATCTTATAATCACACACTGGGTAATCACATGTTCTCCTCACAATCAGGGTAATATTGTATAACCATAACTAGTGATCAAAATGCATGCAGATTACAAATTGCGCAAATGAAATTCAATTGTGGTCCAGTAGTAATGGTAAGCACTATATGTTAGAATCAGAGAATGTAGCATTCTGCAGATCTCTCATTAAGTATTTTGTCCTAATATTAGTATTATACCTTTTTTGATCAAAGTTAATAAACTTCACCCCATCCAACTGTTCTCTTGAATTCTTTGGCGTGTGAACACCTGCAGACGTACATGTACTGGCCTTGTCAGGGCTGTTGTTAGTCCAGCCAATCACTACCGAGTTCTTAAACATAGGTCCATTTTCATTCCAAGGCCCTTCGCCAACCACTGCCTATAGATAATAAAATAAAGAATAATAACATTAAACATACAATACTTTTCCAAAAATGACTTTGTCAAAGAAAGGTTTTCTAGTTTTGCAAAACATATCAAAATAAATCATTATAAAGTTAGCACTATAGCTGTATTTAATTGATTTTTTTAAATTTCTTATTACAACATAGAGACTTGATATAATTTACAGAAAATCCCAGTGACACCACTTGTAACTTTGCTTAGAACAAGTAGCAAATTTATATATTGATTTTAATCAAATTAATATATAAATATATAAATTGTGCTTAAAAGCACAATTCTGGCATGATTATACTATATCTTGGATTAAGAATTACAATCAATATCTTTTGGATACCATTAACACTTAGGAAATTGTCTTTCCATGCTTATTTCAGCTTATTCCTTATCATAACACACATACAATGAAATTCATTTTTATTGCTGCATGCTCTAGCACTATGTCATAATTAAGGTAGACATTTTATGAATACTTAAATATACATTAATGCTATATTCATGTAAGGTATATCCCCAGTTAATTTTGCAGTGTTATTACACATTTTTTTGTTATTATGAGTTCTGGGATGATATATATGACACAGTTCTATATGCCAGCATATTATATGACCTTATCCCAGTAATAAATGCGCTTAGTGGCAATTGCGACTACTAACGATTAGATGCCTCAATAACAAAATTAGGACTGGACAATTCGTTAAAAATCAGTGCAATTTCTGCAACCTGTCCCATTCAGCATCAAGCCACATACTTTCCTTGGTACTGACACCTACCTCTAATCCTGCTTTATCATTGTCAGCTGCTAAGAAGTTATGGAATTGTACCGACCCACCACCAACAACTTCAGCTCCACGTTCACAGTGCCAAGCAGTAAAGTCATGAAAAATACCTGGAGCACGCTCTGCCTTACCACAGCTGCCACCTGCTCTTGGGTCATAAAACATAAAAATCCAAAGGCCATATCTACAATACAAATACAGGATATTTTAGTGGTAAAAAATTAGCACTACAGATCTGGGGAAAATGCCTATGCACAACCCATTTCATTAAATTAGAATAATACAAACCACGGTTATGTGACTCATTTGGAAAAACCGCGGTTGAGGATGTCACACATAATCTACCAGATGCTATGTGACATCATCACTGGACAATTTGTAACTATAGTTTGTAAACAATTTTGTTAATGTTACAAGTTAAAAAGCATCATTTTCGCCAATTTTTAAGGTATGTTTTATCTGAACAAACAATTTTTTTCCCTGTGATATTATTAAGATAACTTTTTGTTCAAGAGTCTATTTTTTCATTTAATGTGAATAGATTTTTAATTTGGTCGCTGAATAGCCAATATTCCAACAAATGTGCGAGGATTGTCGAAATACATAAAAAACACCACAACTTTACATTTTCACATTCAGTTGCCATAGTACCATAAAAACTGCTTTTCTATACAAATTGATGCCATAGAAGTATCATAATTCTATCAACTTGGGCTATCAAATAGAATCATTTAATCAAATTTTCTTTTACAAAAAGCAAAATCTCTCGATCTTGCCTTAAAGCAAGATTTAGTATTTTGCCATGAATATTAATAGTTAAATAGTAGCTAAATGGATATGCAAAGGCAATAAGAATTCATTAATTTCTAAGCTGATAAAGTTTTATTGTAGCTGTCCTATTAAAAATTATCAGGAGATCCGGGACTTAAATGTAATTAAAATTATGACGGGAGGAGTTACTGGGGTGCGGGCATCCTTAATTAAATTTTAAAACAGGGGTATTAAATTACAAACTATTCAACAAAAACATCCCAGGAAAATATTTGTCTACAATCTCCTCATGCAGTCTTGCTATCTCCACAACTGGAAACAAATTATAGAACAGGCCAGGTCATAGTAGCATGTGTTAGAGTCAAATGTATAGGTTGAAAGCAACATTTTTTCTTTGATGACTATATAAGCAGCCACACGTGGTAGATTCCACTCTGAGGGGTCTCACTAAACAATATAACTTAATAAGTAGAAATTTACAAAATTTGATAAAGTTTCAACAAAAAATTACATATTATTAAAAAATTTGTTTTATAGTTAGTGGTAATTAATGAAATAAAAGGCCTGGTACAAAATACCCGTCTCTTTAATTGGAATCTTCTAAATGACAGTCCCCTGGACAAGCGCTTGGAAGCAATGATCTAGGAAATTTCAATGAAATATTAGCATGATAATTTGGACCAAAATCTATGTTTGAAAGGAATGTACTCATTAATTACTACTACTTTTTCATTTCTTATTATCCTTTTTTATTTGCTAGTAATTACTTAACAAGCACAATAGCCAGTCATGCTGATTGATAGTAAGAACATATCACAATCAATGACTCCACAACAAAATTATTACCTTCCAAAGGAGTGAGCCGTGTTGTTATGAAACTCTGTCACAGGTATTGCTCTTGGACATACATTTGTTGTGAAAGATTGACCACCAGGGTGCTTTGGCAAATTATACCAAAATCCAAAATGGGTGCCACCTGCTGCAGCATTGTGTCGCAGCTTATTATCAGGATTAGTTACCCAGAACGTAGCTGGTGTCACATCGGTGTTTAACAGACTGGAACTGGGCCTCGTGAAGATACCAAGATTATACTGTATGGTGTTGTTGGTCTCGATACCATCCTCGATAAAGTATGTATGCCCCATGTTATTATAAGCCACATTGTTTTCTACCAACAGATTGTGACTGCCATGCATAGTAACAGCCCGATTAAAAGTGTGATGCACAGCGCAACCACGGACATAACTTCCAAAAACGTCTCCATTCATATGGAAATGGATTGGATAACGTCCAAGGCGGAATGCTTGACCAGCGTGACGTACTTCAACGTGCTCAATATGTGCCACGGCCAATTTTTCCTCGCGGCCATGGATCATGATAGTTGATCCAAATTGATCACTTCCCATTTCCATGCCGTATCGCCCTTGGAAACAAGTTTGTGTAGCATGTTCACCTGCAGGCAAGAAAGAAATGAAATTATAAAAGGACATTTAAACCAAGCACAGGCAATGAAACACTAAATATTATGGTTTTACATGAGAAAATCTAATTAAGCTGTTGTCAATTAGGCCTTATAAAATAATGTATTTTGTCAATTATGTCTGTGACTATTTTAATGAGTAACTAATGATACGAAGTTTTCAAATATCACATCCAGTTAGTGATACCGTATTTTTCCAACAAGAAGCCCAGTGCCATTTATTTCACAGTTTCTGGGCTGATAAAACATTTATTATCAATCTTCATACAATATTCTTAGCTCTCTAATGTAGCATCTAGTATTAAAATTGTTTAAGGAAATGTCCCACACAGTGCTAAATGGTAAAGTAGTGGGTCACATTCCTAGATGCACTGTGACCGTAAATGGTGAAAAACAGAAGTCCCTATTTGCAATGTTTGGAATGAAGATTCCTGCAAAATTTTTAATAGGTGGGTACATACAGTGAGCCAAACAGCTAGTGAAAAAAAGCAGTGGGAAAAAAACTAATATATATCCTTTTAAGGGATATCCCTTAGTCCAAAGAGATAAACATCTTACTTGTTCATGCATTCTCTAACTACTGCCCCGGGGGCATTATGTTTCAGTTTTTTAAAGGGGGGTTTAGAAATAGCATTTTATAAAATAGAAGATGGGCAATAATTGGATAAATATTGGGACTCACATATTTGGACTTCACTCATTATAACTCTATGCAATGGATCAAGTACTTACCAGTGTCAAATCCCCTTGGACATTCAGGTATTACTTCGGTCCAGTCATCATTAACAGAGCCTTGTACAACAACATTTCTGGTGATCATACCAACTTCAGCACGGGTTTCCAAAACATCACCATCAAATACTTGTCGAGTTGAAATATGTTTATACTTGACCGGTTCTTGCAATGTTACCTCTAAACCATCAGCGGAAATCTTAAAACAGAAATAGTCTTAAATCAGTAAATTGAAAACAATGTTCATTTTATTTTTTATAAGGTGTCATTCTGAAATTTTAAATGATATTATTTATTATTAAGAGAGATTTTATATTTGTGCCACGTAAACAATAAGTGGTTGATTAAAAGAAAATAACTTGCTTACCATCTTTCAAAGTGACAGAAAACTATGAAAAAAAAGTAGGATTACATTTATTAACAAATTTCGTTTCTCAAAATCCTCCATCAGCTCAATACAATACAAAGGAAAGTGCAAGAAATCCTTTTTTTGAAATATTAATATCATCGATAAAAAAACATAAACTTGTTCATAGAAAAATGGAAAATTAGAAACAGTGAAATAAAGAAAACCAAATCTTTCTTGACACTCACTAGTGTTATGGGTTACTTTTCATTTATCTAAAGGTTTGTGAATATGACAAATATAACAGCTGTAGAAGCGCAGTTCAATGTATACAATGTAATATTTGCTGACATCAGCATTCAGTGAAAAAACAAGCTTTTTGCAACAATATTCAAATGGCGCCTGACTACTTGTTAAGTTAAGAAGGAGGAAAAGGAATTTTGAAAAGAGCATAAATAATACAATTAGTTCTATGGGAATGCAAGTCATGCAAGTATAAGAAATGTATTTATGATTGAATTTATGGAAAGGAATAGAAGCAAACGGATGGTGTCACTTAAATACATCCACTATTTAGTAGTATCCTCAAGCAGAAGATAACACATACTAATTATACTAAGACATGTGTATATACCATAACTTTAATGATCTTCATTATTTTGTGGTGCACATAAGTATCACACGAAATGGGGAAGACATACAAGTGAATAAAAATACTGCAATTATATATTAATAGGTAAAGGTAAAATTAGTACATATTCCTAATTGAAACCCGATAGTGTAAGAAGGCTGTTATTTTAGATAGGCATATTAAAAAGCCTTCTAGCGTGAAACCTAGTTGATATCTATCACAGCCTGCAAGAATAGATTTTTTTTTTCAAAAGAAGGTGCTTGAAGTTTTTTCTTATTATAAAGTACGTAAGTATAAAAACAAGGCACACAAAAATATTAAAATGTGTATACTAATACTTTCAAAAACATTTGTTCACCTGCATCTACGGTTTTCGTGCTTCATTGCTGGAAATCAAACTTGAAAAGGTCAATATTGTCTATTTTGGATTTTGCAAACACAGAATATCTGTTTTACATTTTAAAGTGTATTTACTTTGTAAATAATCATGCTGCTGTTTTGAAATAAAGTTTTCTAGAAACATTAGAACTAATGTTTTACCAGTTTGCTTAATTCATTTTTCTCATTAAATACTGTACTTAAAATAATAGAACTTTATTGATGAAAAATCATTATGAACATTTTATCGTTTGGGTACAGTTATAGAAACCACTCAAAGGCAACTGATGACTATAAATTACACGGAAATACACTAGTATTATCTCAGGAGTATTTCATGCATTATTACCAAAGATTATGTTTACTTTATCGCATGATGAAATATGACAGTGAAACGACAAAAATTTATGTAGGTGGTTTCATATTTTCAACAAGCAAATACAGGAGTCCAGGTATTTATAAAATAGTCACATATCAGTGACAACACTATATTTAGGATTCCGAGCAGAACAGGATGGTATAATAAATATTTGTATATAATATAGAAATATTTTTATAAAATTTAGAAAATATACATTTTAGTACTGGAAGACACAGAAGTCATGGATGTGACTAATTATTTTGATTCAAGGTATGAACACACAGGATACATATTAACTTTTTCAAGATTTTGTATTTACAGTAGTTAGTGGTTTCAGTATACACCATGTAGGAACAGGTTTTTGAATTCAGACACAAAAAGGTTTTTTGCCTTTGAAAAGGCATCATAATGTAGAATCTCTTAGAATTATTTGGCTATATAATCTAGCTGTCAATTATTTCATAATTTAGATATTAAGTGAATTATCATCACACTCCAGTAGACTCTGGTAAAATTTGAAAGGCATGCAGGAGGATATGAGAATCATTAAATGTGTATTTACTACTGGGGTGCAATGCAGATCCAGATTTTTCTTTCCAAAATGATAGATAATAACTATCTGTAATGTATCTCTTTAAAAACTGTCTTGATCCCATATTAACAATACTTTAAAGTTATAATGGTAATAATTAAATCCCACTGCTGATACCTTGAATAAGCTGGAAAACAGACAATTATTTGAATATGATGGTCACACAGTCTGATAAGTATATAAGCATGAACTAGTAATCAGGCAACAGGAAACTTTACAGTTATCATCTACCAGCTTATTAAGGGAAAGGGAAGTACATTAAAAAAAAGTCACGATAAAATTGGAACGAAAGTGCATTTCAGTGTTTAAATAAATATCTTCACAGCCATTGATTTTATTAACAGATATCTCATAGTTCATGTTGTAAAAATTTATTGAACTTACAGAAAGTGTAATGTAGTTGTAAATGTTTTGTTCATCTACAAAATTTTATACTAAAGACAGATATTTTTTCTAACCATACAAGTCAGCTTCATATAACTGTAACTTGCCATAAGGTATGTATTATTAACATATGTTTGTTCCCCATGAGATTTTTAGCATATCTGTCCTTGCAGTGATAAGGTACATACTAATGTGTGTTCAGATTTGCATGGCTAACTAACAATGCTACTTCGTTAGATTCTGTTTATATGAAAGCATATAATTCTATTACTATAAGTGGGCAGGTAAGTAAAAGCTAATATCAATCCAGTTATAGCCTGTGATATAGATTTCAAAGTAGATGAGGCTGTGTATACAGATAACTTCTAAAGAGCTTTATAGATGTAAGTACATAATAACATTACTCTTACTTGTAAAATATATCAGAACTAAATACTAATTAAAATTAAAAATTAATTATACCGTTTAGCAAATTACCTGCCTGAAATTATCTTTTTTGCACAAAATTATACAAAAGTTTATTTTTCATTCTTTTGCAACTAAGATAGCAAAGATGTGATATTGTGTTTGATATGCTGTAGTAACTGGATGTGCTACTTTTTTAATAAAAAAAGTGTGTTGAATAATTAAAAACATTAGTAGACAGCTATTAAGTTTTACCTAATGAATACAGTGCAAGTTATAGTGATACAACTTTAAGCACATGATCAGATGTTAAATCTTTACTTCATACACTTCTATTTCCAAACTTCTAAATTTACAATCACTTCAAATTACTTCTTACATAAATCAGATTCCAACATAGGTGTAAACATGGCTTTAGAATTAACTCTTAGTTTTCACAACAGCTACTTATAGTGAAACCCCACTAAGTATGCTTTAACAACAGCATCCATGAAGTAGATGACATTAGGTAACCAATAGCAGCTATCCTCTCTACTGCAGTGGCTGAATATAGTCTGCTGAGCATACTATGAACATTTTTTCTCTTTTTTCTTTTTCCCCTGGCAACCATGGGGACAATTTTGTTTGATAGTGGATATAATTTTGCACAAAAGGAGAGAAATAACAATTTGAAAAGGTAATTTCTTATCAAAAATCATGAGGAGTATTTCCAAGCTATCAAATCACCCTGATTTCTTTGTATTTCCCACCAATTCCCCATAGGAGTGTGAAGTAAGAGTTCACATCAAAGTTTTTAAAAAAAATCAGAGACATGATTATCTTATATTTGTGGCTGAATAGAATTTTCCGCGAATATTATTTACTAGGAGACAAAACGTCGGGATGGAAAAATCAATTGCGTGCTTATACCACATGGATTGTGTCTTCGGGCTACAAGAACTGAGAGATGCCAACTTATAATGTATCACTATCCAATAACAATTACTGAAAAGAACTGATTAAAGTAGGTGCTTTTTTTAACTATCAAAACAGTTTTTTTAGGGAAGTGACATTTTAGAAAATCAATTAAAGATACCATTTATGTGTTGAAGTATGTGAAAGAAAAGGCGGTAATAAATAAGACTGAGTTTCATGAATAAAACGTAAGATACATATTAAACAAATACAAATTTAGTTCTCACATAGATGTATATATATATATGGAGTAATCACATTATAATAACATATAGAAATGTGCACATCAGATGTTTGTTATATTAATATGTAAACATTTATTGCAAGCCTCCCAAGTAAAGTACATGCTAGTCACACATGTAATCAGTTTTAAAATAGTTATGTTATGCAACAGAGTAATTAAGTATAACTATGTATGGAGTAATAAATGTACAGATACTTAGCTAGCAGAAAATTAAGTTTTGGATGGTGTATTTTCAAGAAACAACAGGTATGACTTCAACCATTATCAAAAAAAAATGTTGAGTCAGACTTGAATTACCATTGAATTTGATTAGTAAATAAATTTGAGCCGTATTTGATAAAAATTAATACTTAAATTTTACCAAAAAAAATTATCCAAAATAATTACAAAATCACAGAAACTATTTTTAAGACATTGGGCTTTATAAATATACCACTGCAAAAGGCTATGTGAACACTATCCATGAATATAGTACTGGTATATTAATACCTGTACTTTTTCATTTTTTCAGGGCTGGAAATTTTAATTTTGGGTGTTTTCTAATGTCACATGTACTTTCTGCTGACATAAAAAATTGAAATTTTAATTCTGGCCTATTTGCCTTAGAAACAGTGCAATTTGCAGCTAGGCTACGTACTAACGCAATTTTCTCAATAATATTTTTGTCTCCGTAAAGATATCAAACAATTACAGTACTGACAGGTTAGATATATGATTATACACAATCAATTTACAATTATCAAGAAAAATACTTTGTTTATTTTATTACATGATTAATATACAAAAGTTCACAGGAACAGGATCTTATTGTTTACTAGTTAATAGCAGATACCTCTTGATTATTTTTTAAATGGAAACCTTTTCGAAGAGCAATAGTGTGGAAGTACTGGAGTGGATTAAATTTTCCTGGCATGCTAGATCACTGACCTTCCTTAATGACTATTATCATTATTAATATATCTGTAGGCTTATTGACATTACTCAGGACATTGTATTATTAACTTGGCAATGGGACTTGCATGTATTATCAGGCATTACATAACAAAAACAAATTATTATGTTGGTTGATCCTACTGAATTAATATTGTACTCTAGTTATAATTGTTAGAACCTAATAAAAACTGTACATCATACAATTTTAATTACATGCGTGATGACAAATGGAACCTTAGGAGATGGAGATAGCATGTTAATTTTATATGTATAATGTAAGTGTGCGTATATGTGTGTGTCTGTCTGTCTGCATGTGTGTGTGTATGTATTA
>JAOXYB010040839.1:0-13044 GCA_028565635.1 Phoronis ovalis | reverse complement strand
CCCTCTATTATCAACCTCAAAACTCTTATATATACAAAGATGGCTTTACAACTAAAGAAACTACATCATATGATGGGAATCTGTCTGCACCAGCAGACCTCTTGTTGAATAACACTATCAATGCTTAATTGAATCCGAATAGAAATATATGTCTAGCTGCAATCCCTTATCTTTGTGTTTTGGTCAAATCCATAATGTAAACTAAGGTAATATGTCATGGAATAAATAATCCGCAATGTCAGCTGGCTAATGATTTGTGACATTACTGATGCATCTGTAACGCTTTTGCTCCATTTGGGATGACATTTGTCTTGAAAAGAGATTCCTTTTTCCACTAGTCGCTTAACGTACATTATACATTTAACAAGGATATATTAGCGAGATATTAGCAAATAGGGTGATAGTTTTAGAATGTTAAGTATGGTATGATTTTAGTTCAGGTCTGCAAAAGGGTGTGCTTTGTGACTTAATTAATGATTGTTTCATTGTTTTTATGTTTAGCTGCACTGGAGAGGTTCATTTACCAGCCACGACATCTGGAACTGAGACCAGATACACTATGACTCTTACAAATAACAGAGCAAAACCTGTGTCATTTAAGGTACTGTATATGCTTATGTGTAATGTGCTTCCATTTATATTACAGTTCCACCCCTTTGTAGCCTAAAAGTTTCATTTTTCAAAATAAATTGTGCATAATACATACCACGAATATCAACTAGTGTTAATCCTCTTGTGCAGGTGCCTTGTAATATCATTACTGAAACTCAAGAATGTAGACTGCTTGTCTTTAATAGCTAAGTTCAGACTAATAAATTATAAAATTTACTAAAACAAGCATATGTTTTAAGAATTATACTAGATTTATCTACAAGTCAGCAGTATAATTAAATCTGTATGAAAATGATGTCTATTTGGTCTTTGAAATCCGATCAAAATGTCCTGTATATCTGATATTTTCATGTCACTTTGTGCTTCATGCATATTTAAAAATGCAAATCTATGATTGAATTACATTATAAAAAATTTGGTAAGTTTACTGAATAGATGTTTTATATATCATTCATCATAGGAACTCAAAAGATGTAATAAATATAATGCTTGTTTGTTTGTTAAGTGGAAGGGATTGAAATAGCCATACATGTCAAGTATCATGTTATTATTTTATCGTGGTATGTGCCAGTGATGGCCAAATCTATGCTGAACAATAAATACTGTATATTGTTAATAACTACAAAACATTTATTCGTACAAGCCTGATAGTATGTTGTATGTCTTATTCTGTGGCACAAATTGGCCCAACTATACTCTGATTTCAAAGAACGGTATATGTTATCAGCTTGCCAAAACACGAAACTTCCCCTGGATCAGTAGCATTTTGTATATGCAAAGTGTAGTAAAGTGTGTGTACATTGAATTTATTATGTGAATACAATTTCATATGCAAAGTGTGTACATTGAATTTATTAGGTGAAGACAACAACTCCAGCTGGTTACAGAGTTAGACCAGGTTCAGATGTAATTCAGCCTGGAAAATCCATGTCTGTTGATATAGTCTGCTTACCAGGTGAGAATTTAAGGTTGGGTTTAAATGCTTCAAATGTGCAAAGAATGGAAAATGTGCTTAAATCATTCATGCATTTATAACCAGATAGTGGTTGTAAACAAATCATTGTTGTTTGCTTGTATTACATATAGTATATAAGCTAAAAAAATAATTCAAAATTGAAGGTAGTTTAATAAGTATGAGTGTTTGAATATTTTTTGTAACCTTTTTCAGCTCATCAAGAAAAATGCTCAAAGGACCGCTTTCTACTAATGGCAGCAGAGGTGGATAGCGAAGACTTTGACATGAAAAATGTTCCACCTGAATTTCTATATACTCAAAGGTAATTACAGAGAATGTTCTTTGTATTACTTGTAACTAAGGCTAAATTAAAATTGAAACTAATAATACTGCATTTTGTCCATTTCTTGCAGCCGTGGCTTTACTACAATTGAATTTGCATTGCAACTATCATAGGGTTGTACTCACAATAGCTATCTCAATTCAGCCATGCTGCCATTTTCTTGCACAACAATGTTGAACCATCAGTGATATGAGATCCCCTGTATACGATCACTTGTCACCAACTCATCACGAAATTTAATGATGTCAAGATGATAAAAGGTATAGGTACAAGCTTCACTTTTCTGTATGATCACTGTTGGCACAATGTTAGACCTGCTCTGGTGTGAACTATCAGAAATACTGTAATGTATCAGTAATGTAGTTGTAATATTGTAGGTATAATGTAGCATATGGATTATCATCACCAGGAGCAGGAGATCAGTCAGTGACTGGGAAAAGACTCTTAAACTTACCAGATGTTACAGAACAGCTCGATAGACTCACAAAACAGGTAAAAATCTGAGCATAAAGACTGGTTAGATACTGTAGAAATCAAGTTTTAAAAATGTGAATAAAATGTTAAGAATTCTTCAATAATTTGCTTCCAGCTATAAGTACTTTTTTATTAGCATTATTCTTGTTTTGCTCTGACATTCAGATGTAATGTAAGTGAATTGCTTGAAAGTGATGAATAAAACACACTGCTTGCTCTAACATGTTATATTAATTTTTTTTATTAAATTTGCTAGAACTTCTATATTTAGATTTACCTTGTGCTTACATTGTCAGACGGGTCGTGATTTTCTTACATGTTACTTGTATTTAAACCGTATTATCAAAAAACTTTAATTTTGCACAACTTCTTGTTCAGTTGTCTAGTAATCAACATCTAGTATTTTTTTATTTGCATACGCAATTGTTAGTACATTCGTAGTAAAGTATATAAAGTAGTGTCTCTTAAATAGCAATTTATCAAAGTTTTCTTCATTTTTATGTTGACCGACATTGTCGTTAATAAAATAGTCATCCTTCTGATTAGGCTTACATTATCCAACTCACTATAACAGTATACATTTCTTTCAAAACTTTGACAAAATGAATATCATCTGAACATCACTGCATACAAAAAGAACAAGCAATGTCATTTCTCAGTAGGAATTGCATTACTGATCAATGTAATTGCTTCCCTTGTCTTCCAGGTGGACATGTTGGTTATACAACAGAAACAGCAGAAAGAAGAATTTGGAGAGATTTTAAATGTTGCTAAGAAAATTCAGCATATTGTTCTACTGACATTTATTATATTAGTGAGTGCTATTATTTATTATGTTTGGAACAGATCAACAGTAATGCAACTAGCTGTAGCTTCTACCATAGATCAAGAATCAAGTTGCCCGTCCACAACATAACTTTATATTTTATTACATGCCGGGAACCAATTGTAATGTGCATATTTGATATTAAGCTGGGTAGCTGCATCATTCAAGACACATTTCTTAGCCGTGTATATTTTATCTTAAAATCTGCATCATCTTTATATTTGCACGTCTCCAAAATCTGCAAGTGTTTTTACTGCATCTGCATTATTTAATTATCATTAAGAAGATTTAGTTCTTATTGTTTGCTCTAAAGTTGATCATAACTAAACTGTATTTTGTCAGTTTTTTTAACCTCATATTTCATTGCATATTGCAAAGAAAATTATTATCCACATCTTTTAGCAAAGCCAAAGTGAAAACGAAATGTTTACCATTCTAAATTTGTGAATTTAAACATTTTCTAATGAGCACTTCCTAAAAAAATTACTTTTTGAAATTCCATGTTAAATATTACGTGCCACCTACATTCTATTCGTTTGGATTTGTGTTGTTTTCTTAAACAGCTTAATCAACATATCAACTGGGCAATTAGCAGACATGGGAAATATGACTGGGCTCTTTCTAGTACCATTGAGTAAACAATAGAATGGGTATGAATATCGTTTAGCTGAGAGGTTTGAGTTACAGTTGATTTATATTTTATCACTAACACTTTTTGTAGTTTACAAGAAACATTGTCAGAACGTGTAAAAAAAGAAATATCTTATTTAGTCTATTTTGGAATATCGATTGACTACGCAAAAATAAGACTTCCTTAATGCAAACAAGGCATATTTCGGATGGCGATTTAACATAGGATTTCATAAAACATTTTTTTACAAAAATTCCTATCATTAGAAAATTCACAAATTTGGATTGGTAAATATTTGGCTTTACTAAAATATACCAGTAATAATTTTTCTCTGCAACAGGTTATTAGATATGTGGTTAAAAAAACATACTGTCACTACATTTCACTAAAATATTTTGTACTGTCAGATTCTTGTAATGTGCAATAGTATTGATTATGATTGTAAACACATATTTAATGAAAAGAGTCTTAATGCATTTGTACAAATGTAAATGTGATCATCCATCTGCACAAAAGTGCTTTGGAATTATAAATAATAAAAATGAATTTAATTTGTTAAATATATTCTCACATATATTTTGTACGAAAGTCAAAGAACATCTCCAATGTTATCAGAGAGCACAGCTGAAAACACAACATACCAACAAATTAGGTCGATGACTCTTTTCCAGTTTACAACTACACAAATGTCTCAACAAGGTTAAAGGATAATAAATATTTTTGTCAAAGGTATTTTAGTTTGATTAGATAGTTCCCGAATGCCACCAATATTCATATTGTTTGAAAACAACTGTATCTGTTTTGGAAGTGGACAACATGAATAGATTGGGTATATCACTCTCAGCATGATCTATGATCATAACCATTACTTCTGAAGAACCAAGAAACGGGATTCAAAACTGTCAAGGTGCAGATATGTTTTTAAGGGCTGACAGTGTTCAAGAACCATCCTTATGAAGCAGAAAATTCAACTTTGTTTTCCTTGTTGCCTAATCTGGTAAAATGTCTACTGAATAATCATTTAAGCTGAGCAAAGAAGGTAGAGTTTTTATAAAACGATGCACTCTTCCTTTTAAATCTCTTTCCAAACTATGCTACAGACTTAAAACGACCTTTTCAGTTATGCATTAAAAAACAATTGTAATTCGTTTTGCTGATCGCAAATCTAAAGATACATTTCTTTGCAACAAATACTGATTCATGCAAGTTACAGGACAATAAATTGGTAAACCAAACATTTTCGTGCTCAACTATTTCTACAAATTGATGAGAATGATAATGTACAATGCAGTATAACAATTAATTATATAATAAGTGTTTGAAAAAGCACTGGGAGATCACAAATCATGATGGAGATCAAAAGAAGATCTATAAATAACAAATAATAAGAAAAAACTACTGTAAAGTTGCAATCTGATTTAATATAAATTGAGTTAGATATTTATTGAGTCGATGTCTGCATTCCTGTCCCAAAGCAGGGCATTGTATACCAGTTGTGAAATATTATGTTTAACTTTAGGAAAATGATTCGTAGTTTGAGTGACTAAAGTGGCCAGGTACTAATAGACAAAACAATTGAAACTTTCTTAACTTTTCGAGTACGCCTATCCCAGGGGTAGTCACTACATATTGACATTTGGGGATGTGTCAAGAATATGGGCTCACTGTTTTGACATTCCAGGTATACAGTAGGTAGGAGTCCTTATTTTGAGGATACAGTGTTAATATGAGCCAGGATTGTTTTTTTGTTGTGATAGTACTTCTTTCCCTTTTCAACTTTTAATGTGAAAAGGCAGAACATATATGTCAGCTCTACTTTGATTTTCTAGAAATGTGGGTTATTTTTCATCATTTTGGATCAAATTGGTCCGACTTTGACAGGCTTTTGGAGTAAAATTTACCCCCCCCCCCCGGATAAGTTAAGGTGATCTTTTGCAGAGTTCCACTTCAGTTATGTATCTGACAGGAAAATGATCTGAGCAGACATTTACTAAAGGATAAAATATTTACAGAAAGCCTGATGTAATTTTAAAAATCTTGTACAAAACTACCAGGGAAGAGACCAGTCTTCCCAGTCCGGGATAATGTTCCTTTAAACCAACCATCATCTCTCTTTTTATGAACGTATACAACATCTCCAACTTTGAGCTCAAGTTCAACATCAGAATTTGGTGGGTATGGAACAATACAACGATATCTGAAAAAGAAGTACTCCTGATTTTAGACAACTTAGTCGAAGTTGAACAAGTCAGTGCATCAATGAAGATTAAAGCTAGTAAAATGGTACTGTAGGTGTCTGAGTTATGCTCTGCCGCATATACAAAATTATGGTTTGTGACACTGTATAATGATGTCGAAAATTTTCATAGCAAATTTGTGTTTACACCAATAGCATTTCCTCAGTGTTTTAAATCCTTAAGGAACTCAGATTATGCAATTCCTCAGCAATTCTCTGGAAGATTAAGCTTGATCAATCATAAAATGATCAGCCACAAACCAGCATTTAGCATTTTACCACAGGAGAGTATAACTCAGAAAACAATTTCCAGGTTAACCAGGGACGAGTATACGTTTGTACACTAAATGCAATACGTGCAACTAACTAAAGTAGTTAGTAGCTACAGGGTATATTCACCCCAATATATCACCCCAAACAAGTGTAAAATGCTAGAGTATCTCATTAAAAAGACGTTAATTTTCTTATCATATTAGTTATAAACAAAAAAAAAATTAGCTTTTGTTATTTACTCCACTGGCAATGTGGCAGAAGAAAAAGCAAAAGCATACAACATTACGTCCTAAGCAGGATATTGCGCAAAATATAAATTTTGCAACACTCAAAAACTATTTTTTAAAATACTACTAAAAATCATGGACCATAATAAATTCAGTGGCAAATTCGTAAAAGGTAGGTGCTTGTGAAATGCTTTTCATTTGCCTAACTATTAAGGTGCTGAAATACCTTTCACCTGTGTTTGGTTGGTCATTTCCTATTTGTTTTACATGCATCCATTATTTTTTCATCATTTGAAAATTTGTATGGGTCAAGTAGAGTAAGCTTGGTACATAGCATGTTACAGTACCACAAAGTGACAGCGCAGTGACTATATGTGCCAGTATAAGGAAACTATCATACCTTTCTCTAACTAAAGGTTTTGGTTTAGGCCTTTGGGGTGGTGTACTAGAATCTAACGAGCCTGACTTCTGATGGCTAGGTATCGGAGCCGCTGTAGCTCCCTCTGCAGGTAAATCTATATCAACCAATGGAAGAGACCCAGACCTGCATGCAAAGAATAACATGCATTAGGAATAAACATGGCTTGTCACTTGGACCATGATCCATAGACCAAGTAAAACCATTAGCATTTTCATTAATTTATCTTCACATATCTCATTAATGCAAAAGAAGTGTTTCTTAATACCATATTGCGGGCTATTTTATGCTAGCCCCAAACACTGGTAGCTATATGTGAATACAGATTTGGGCACTAGGATTAGATACAGATGACATTAACAAGTACATGATGCATTGGAAACACTACATAAAAAGAAATCGTATATTCCTGTTTAATTTTTAATTTATGAATGGTTGTAGGAGGAGCTCAGAAAAAAATCAGTCTATACAAAAAGTAAAAAAAACATTGTTTCAAACAAGTGAATAACAATAAGTGAAGAAGCATGTGAGCATACCAACAGCAGGGAGTATTTTGAACAGGTAGCAAAACTTGTCATGCAATATTTGTACATTTAACAAGCAATAATAAACACCACACAAGTAAAAAAAACAACAAAATTCTTGTCAATTTTCTTCAACATAAAAACATGCCTTTAGATATGATTCGCATGCACAGAATAACGTTGAGTCAGAGCATAAGCTACAAGGAGTCTTGAAGCAAACAACACTCCTTTTTTATGATAACATACCGTGTATGTCCTATAACTGGAGAGTCCCCCGGCACAGGACTGTCACTATTTGGAGGTGGAGATTTGGATTTCTTTATTTTACCACTTGTTAGTCGTTTCATAAACTGTAAACCTACTTTTTCCTTATCTTTTTTCTCTTTTAGCTAATAAAATAAATATATTACAATTTAAAATATTCAATTTAAAAATGATATGTTAATGCTTCAAGGGAATAATGGTATAAGACCATTATTCATACCAATACGAGATTCAGAGGGAGCTTTCCATTTCTTACTAGCTAGGTTTCTTATATCAAGTGTGTTTCAGTGAAATGTACCACAATATAAAGGGAATACAATTGGCCTCTGCACAAGGATTTTCAAGCCATGGAATACATTGTACTATGTCTTTAGTTTCTGTTGTGACTCACCCTTGCAGGTATTGGGGGAGCTGGACCAGTAGCTCCTATCACAACATTTGGTGGTGTAGTAGTGTTAGTATTTAGAGCTTGACCACTGGAATTTGCAGGAGTATGTTGTTTTTGTGCGGCTGCTGTTGTCATATTAGCTGTTGTCTTGGAAGCTTTGGTTGCATTTTTCTTTTCCATATTTGGAGCTCTAGATGAGGGCTGTTTCACCAGAACCCCACCAGGGGGTACAGGATTAACAGACGACATGGGCACTGACATTGTCCTAGTAACATGATTAGTCACTTGACTACTAGAAATAGAAGTAGACCTTGCAGGAGTTGGTCTGTTTGCACTACTATTAGTTCCCGATACAGGAATCCGTGTGCTTGATGCCTGATGCGAAACAGACTGAGTTCTTTTCACTGATTGGTTTGGAGAATTTTGATTTCTACTTCCTGTTTGGTTTTGCTCAGCCTGTGGTTTGTTGACTTGATACTCTGTTCCTGGCAGTGGTGCTGAGGAGCCATTACCAGTAGCTCGTATATTTCTCACATCTCCATGTCTGGTAACAGAAATAGTATAACATACCATTTTATCACAGTCTGAAACTGCATGACACTTTGTTGTAATATTGTTTAATACATATCTTATAAATTTAAAATCTCAGTATTTCGTAAAACAATTAAATGAGTGTGAAATAAAATGTTACAAAAGTCACGCATCTTATACTTTTTAAGGCTTTTATCCAATCATTTCCCAGAATCAACTTTATTCACTTACTTGGCCGGCTGCACATAGTTGCCAGGGAAGACGCCAACTTTATATGATTTTGTGCACATGCCTTTGAACCAACCATCTTGACATTTTTCAGTAACTTCATAATATGCATTCTTCCAAAGTTCCAATTCATCATCTTTTAAAGGTTTATAGTTATACAAAGACACGTAACTGTAATATAAAGAACAGATCAAAAATCTCATTTTAAATGTAGTACTTATCGTTAACTGATAAGAAAATTAAGTGTTCCAAAATGAGACCAATTCTGTTTTGCATTCAAAAGCATGCATGTTTTTCCTGTGGTCCCGCTTAGATAACTCTGAAGCACAGTGTGACACATGACAGTATTACAGTAGTGAAATCCACTAGTTAGTTATGAGAATTTTCAGCAGGAGTAATAACTGTGGCCCATTGTGTGAAACAGCTATTTCTGGCTGCATGATACAAACATGTAAACAAATGTAAGATATATATACACATGAACTCAAGGTTATTTGTATTTCCACACTATATTGTGATGTTAGTTTTATGAATATGCCAATCAAAGATGACCACATACGTGTAGTTGCAAGGCTCAAAATATAATTTTGCAGTTACTAAGCTTACAAATCTATATCTGTACTCTGGTGCACTACTTACAGGTTTTTGTAAGAATCCTGTTGTGTCGGTGCCATAGCTCCCAGTCGAGGGCTTGATGGACCTGAACTGCGACCATTCTGCACACTACCTATCCTGGAGCCACTTGTAGACGGGGAGGATGACGAAGTATCAACAATCCCAGGTGTAAAGCTAACACTGTTTCCTAGCTCAGTAGAATGCCTTTGTTGTTGAGTAGCTAATGATGACTGATGCTGTGGTGATAATGAGGTTAGTGAATGGCGTTTTTGTGCTTTTGGTACAGAGGTACTGCCTTCTGCATTTGACGATGTCCTAGAAAAGTAAACAAGAAATCACAGTTAGTACTAAGGAGGTGCAGTTACCATGGAAATAATATCACATAACAGTCGAAATATGACTACAAGTTCATTGCCTGAATATCCTAGTTGAGTGACCTCATGAATAAAGTATTTTGCATATAAGAACTGTATCATATATACAGTGTATAAAAACTCGCAGTATCAAAAATTTCAGAAAATATTCAAACTTAACAGCTTTTTAGGTATTGCATCACTCATGCTTAAAAAATGTTAACTTTTTTTCTACTGAAACTATTAAAATGGTATATGATTTTCAGACTGACACCGGAAAGTTGGATATACTTTTTAGATAACTTACCCAGCTTGAGAGGTGACAAGACTCTTTGCTGCTTCATTCATCTGAAATATTAAAACTCATATAACATTCTGATATATTACAACAGTTGATGCTTCCAATAAGTAAATTTCTGTTATCTGCCAAAGATAGAACTGTACCTGGTATGATCTTGCAATTTGTTCTCCAACAAGATTTTGCTCACTGTGCTAATTAAATATCCAATGATAAAGTATCAATTTGGCCAAGCAGTTTGAGAATTCCAGAAGTATCTAGTCTAATAGTAGATTTCATGTTGAAATCTTATTAAAACTATATGAAATATTATAGATTTATTGAAAGTACACAATTGCAAAGTTCATGTATTATTAATAAATTGGCTCTACCAGTGCCTTCTATCTAAAAGTTTGTCAGTTTTAATACCTGAATATTTTATTTTCCTTTGAGCCTAATTCTGGATTTATTTAGAAAACCCTAATCAGACCTATAACAGCAATATGTAAAGGCTAAATTTGAAAACCACAGGAACCAAAATGTTGTAAATTGTTTTTCTTGAGTCCCAGCAGGGATCTCTTCATTAGAACAATGTTAGTGCCTCCTCCTATAGGGAACTGAACATATTTAGCAAAGAAACATAGACTAACTGCTGAGGCTTGAAACAAATTAAACCACTTCAATTAAAATAACATTTAACAACCTTATTTTGTGGTTAAAAGGTCACAACAAGTGCAAAGGACTTAATTTTAAATGTCTGGTGTTGAAGCAACATTTTATATCGAATGCAGGGAACACTTGTTACAATTTCACAATTTGGTGAATCTTTCCACATCAATCATAATGTTATAAAATTATGACATTTGCATTTAACACATGAATACAAAATTATCTCAGTACTTTAGCAGATGTAATGGCAAAACACTTTCGAGGGTGTAAACCTTTTTTTTGAAAAGCAAACAAATTAAGAGTGTGCTATGGTAAGTGCATTCAATATATTTTATCCTTTGTTGATCCAAACTTACATTGGATTTAGCTTTAAACTTTTAATCTCCCCGACTTTTGGATTAAAGGCCTTTTGGCTCTGCTGAGAGTACTTGTCTGTTCTAAGAACTTGATTAGGTTGTTTGTTTTTGTAGCAAAAGGAAAACCCATTTCATTTCCCAATGTTAAAACCACAACTGGGTCCAAATTACAACTCAGTATATAAATGTCTATAGTCTTGTATTACAGCAGTACATTGTCCTGCTGAGAAGATCAGGTGAGAAGATACATACATACAGAAACAGGCACATCCCAATGTTATTTCCTGTATCAAAAATTAATTTCTACCACCCTACTATATTATTGGTCCTATAATCAAACTAGTAGACTTTTACTCTTTATCAGTTACACTAGTCTAAGTTTAGACCCTTGTTGTATTTTTAAATTCATTTTTGTTAAAAATTGAGTTTAAATCTCTATATAAATTTCTATCCCTATATGATAATAATATGCACTATTAATTTTAAAACAAATTTTTGACTTTTTCTAGTTTATAGTTTATTTAGTACATTTATACAGTATATAGTCTGTACAGTTACACCTGTTATTTCTTGTATAAAGCAAATTTCCCACATAAATTATGCAATATAACCCAGTGTTATGGTTGAATGAATTTGACGGTTTCTTAACAACATAAATTATAGGAAGTCAACTCTACACTATACAAAGTGCTACTAAAAAGATAAAAAAAACAAGAAATGTATCATTTCCAATCTGCTGTATGTTATAATGAAAGGTAACACCCAGGTATCATGTTTAGATTTTTAACTGAAAAATTATAAATGACGTTAGATACCAAGATGGGACGGAAAATATTTTTGATATAACTAAATATGAATTTTGTACATTGCCTTTTATATTATTCACGCTTGCTATGTGAATCAAATCTTAATTACTATTTTGCTGCTTATATGCACTGGCTGCAACAAGACTTACCTCAACAAATGCTATTGGAAAGATTCCTATCCTATCACCATGTTTACCTTCAGCCCAATTATCATCCACACGGCGGATCACAGTTAGCACTTCATCCTATAATCAAAGGAGACTATTTTTAAAGCAGGGTTCCATTTATTGCTTTACTTATTAACATAAGATTCATTTCCTAATGCAGCTGAGCCTTGTGCACAAATCAAGATATGCACTATCATTAAGTTTGACAGTAAAACAATCACATGATTCTACAAAGTGTTGGAAATTGTGTTGAAAAATACAGCTTATCCTCCCGGGAGGGGCAGTCAAAACGAAAGTGGGCACCCATGTTCCAACATGGCTTTTCAAAAAAGCCCCTAACAAAGTGAAATTCTGCAAAAAATACATCCTAAGGAAGTGACTTTTGGGAAAAAACACCCCTAATGAAGTGTCACACTCCCAAAAAATTACCCCTTTTCGTGATTTTAGCCAAAAAAAACAGACCCTAACAGTATAACGCGCCAGCGGTTCGAAAAAAATACCCTTTCAAGCGAAATTTTATTGGAACATGCATACCCACTTTCATATTGGTTATCCCCATACATTCGAAGCAAATTTTGTAATCAGGGATTGTAGGTTACTTACCTTTTGAAACTTGAGGCAATCTTTTTCATTTTCATCAATTTCAAAATCAAATAATGCCTTACACCTAGGTGTCGGAGATGGAAGTTTGTTAACAACCTGAAATTCAAATAAATTGAGTTCTTAGCCATTAGGAAAGCAATAAAACCAGAGTAATTCGAAGTTTTAATTTTCACCCATAGTGTTACATATATGCATATGGAACACCATCCCCAGTGCTACTACCTCAGCAGATTCGCTGGAAGGTTTCAAGTCGAGCCTTCAACACATC
>JAOXYB010040838.1:0-27823 GCA_028565635.1 Phoronis ovalis | reverse complement strand
TCAGGACGTGCATCTCATCTTCCACTGTCTTGGGGCAATATGCACAACACCGTTGTTCTATCGGAGTTTTTGGCCGTATATGCCTACCAAGTTCAATTTGGAGATCATGATTTCCAATCCTAAATTTTGCCAAATTTTCATCAGATGTCTTGGCATGGCATCTGTTGTGTACTATTCTTGTAATATTTTATTTTTAAATAATTTATAATTCCTCATTTTACTATCAGGAATGCTATAATTATATTATAAAATTGAGTTTTATAAATATCCCTAATATGTTTAAGTACTAACTCTGTTTCTGCATGGCTAATAGTCCAATTTAAAAATATGGTTTGCATTTTGCAGACTGTAAATATATTTTTAATGCAGGACATTCATTTTTCATCTTCTGCATAAATTACTTTTAAGAATCTAGTGTCTGGCAGAGTAGACATTCTTGTCCAATACCGTAAGCTAAGTTTAATAATATCTATAGTTAGCTTTTACAGCAATATTACTCGAATATATATATCAAAACTTACTTAATTATACATGGATCTTTTTAATACAACATTATTTTAATACCATTCGGAATTTTATTTTAATGTTAACTCCTGCTGATGATTAGCAAAATTGTGAAAGGGCAATAATAAATAAAAATAAAGTAGTTATTATTTCGAGTCATATTTTATAGATAGCGTTACATCACTTTTTCATTTACAAATATGTGGTCAAAATCCTCATTAATATGATACGCTTGACTCGAATTGCAGAGCTCTCACTTTAGCTTAAAATAATAATCGTCCAAAAATATGACCATTGCTGGCTAATAGAATATTCCATAAGCCTACAATGCCACATCAATTAAAGTATACTAAATGCTACAACTAAAGTAAATCTGCAAGTTTATAGGGACTTTATACACATCTTGTACATATCATTGAATACAGTGGGGTAAGAGATGCACCCTACATTTCACGGAAAACCGGTCTATTACTTTAAATCGTTATGTTCTACCAAAATAACTGATATAAATTTTTATATCTCATGAGTGATATGCATCGTAAATTTTAACTTTGTTTAACACGTCCTCACAAAAGATATAATAGTGAAATCACGCCAATTTGCGCAACATGTGTTTTGCAACTCTCTCTCTCTCTCTCATCTAGCCATGGCTAATTGGGATGTATTCAGCAATTCTCCTACGAAAATATGTCCTAGAGATTGGATAAGAATTAAAATCCGTACAAAAAAAGGTACCCCGACTAAAATTGTGTAAGAATTTTAATGACATTTGATCGATCAGCATTCTTTGTTTTCGATCAACGAAGAATCATTATAAACACTTGTAAATTGACAAACATTTATAATTTTGTACCATATTTCATTTACTCATTATTGCATTATGCCATACCTCTTTCACTTAATTGTTAATGACAAGATCAATGTCTGCACTTGCTTTCAACGAAATAATTCATCTTAAAATGATGATAACTTATTTATACCATGCACTATTTAAAATTCATAATTTGACGATAAAAGGACACGAGGCAGTGAATGTAATTAAGACTGTAAATGTTTGCGTCCGGGAGCACTTATCTACGTCACTTATAACGTTACCCAGAGAACGTTACTATTTTTTAGCATTACTATAGCTAGTTACGTGTTTAAAATAGTAGTCGTGACTTGAAATTAGGAAAACAAACCACAATAATGAAATACTAGTAAATAATGCTATTTTTGTAACCTGAACTTGGTGGACGGACTAAGCATGTAGAGAATGAACGATATTATGAAACATGTCCCAGTCAGCGTCCGTCTAGGACGAGTTCTATTTTATAACGAAATACTCATCACGTATGGATTTAAAATTTAAAAAAAAACACTATATGACAATGTTAAATCTGTTAATGACGCAAAGCCATTTAATCTTTACTGTATTATTTCAGAGTAGAAATGTACCGACCTTCTCTTGTTTGAAGTAGCATATATATATTTTGTAAGTAAAGCATAATTTGTTGCTTTTCGAAGATTAAATCTAGCACCGTAATAAGTGATCTCTAAAACTTAAATGTAGTGATGTCAAGATAAGACATATTCTTATGTTTAACCTGTATTGTATTAACGGTGAATCACCAACACTTAGTGCTACTCAACATGGATAAAATCATGTTGGTGAAATTCATACTTACAAAGGCTACATTAAATTTAATCCTTTCCTTGGATATTCTTGATTTTAAATACACCTGTACTATAAAAAGAAGTTAAAATTACATAAGGAAAGTCTTGAAGGCAAAATGTGTTTTTTTCCTCGCATAACTATGAAATAGATCACCCCAAAAAGAAATTCATCAGATATATCGTATCCAACATAACAGGAGGGTCTCATTCATTTTTTTTAGAAATATTAATTCAGTTTTCAAATTGAGTTTTGTACTTTTGCGCATTCTGAAAAAGACTGGACAAATGTTTTTCACTCAAAGAAAAATGCGGTTCAGCTATAAAACTAAACTCAGTTCACTCTGAATAAGTCCTTCCGTTAGGGTTCTGTGCCTTCTCAACTAACGTCTAGGCTTAACCATAGTCAATTGTCATTATATTCCTTCAATTTAACAAGAGCGAAATAAATACGTCACTAAACTTTTGAACCGACTTTTGCCCAACCGAGATAAGTCTTTCTCTATGTGTGATAGACCTATTTTACTAGCTATCCGCTTAGTCCACTGTTATATCTATTATTGTAAACTGCAATTTGATTGGCGTCAAGATTTTCGCGGTTATTTTATATATAAATAAAGGGATTATTGGTCTTCTGCTTTTCGAGATACTAAACATTGACTATGTTTAAGCCCAGACGTTAGTTGAGAAGGTATGGAACAGCAACGAATGGATTTATTCAGAATGATAGATAGCCTACTGGCTTCTTTTGCACACGCTATGGCTGTTCTTTTATTTGGTCTCAACTGTTTAAAGCTGGGCTTGGATGATGCAGCTTGCTGTGGAAAATTTGAAAACTAAGAAACTTTTGCCGAAGACTCCCGCGAAGACTGTGCAGCAGAAGAAGAACAGATAAACAACAACAATTTAGGGAGTGAAAGTGCTTAACAGGGTGATCGCATCTAATTTGCATAATGTAAGATTCTCTGCACGTCAATAAATAATTGATATATTATTGTTATTATTTATGCCCTATAACATACTTTTACATGTTACGAATAGTGGTGCTGTTAGGAAGACGAAAATTTGAAGACTGTTCAAAAACCAAGCTAGTGTCTTAGACAAGATGTCGAACGTTGAATTTTCATCATTTTTGATCCGAAATATTTTTCGGAAATATTTTTCAATTTAAAACATTTGTGTTAGATGCTTTTATCCCTAGAGGCTTATAACATGAAAACTGGATTCCGTGTAAAGCCGTGTGACGTTTGCTACACCTGCGATCCCATTGCGAATGCTCGAGTATCGTAAAAATGCATGAAGGCCTGAAAAATGTGCATTAACACACTATTACAACAAAAATGACAAGTGCAGAGTTTCACATAAGAAATTAGAATTATGTAATGTGATACTTCTATTGAACAATCGTTATTAATGGCCATTTCCAACCCTTTGGGAAACCAATAGGATGTGCAAGTAATCCTAACGAGAAATATCCCAAACTGAATAAGGAACAAAACATGAATACATCTCTGTACTTTAACAGTAGGCCTAAACAAGTTTATTTATAAAGAAAATAGTTCATAACTGTCACAAGCTTTCTCATGCAAATTTTATGTCACTTAAATATACCTTCAATCACTTAGCGGTACGATGAGTTAGCAAATCTTAAACTGATCACACGAAAAACCTCCCGAGTTTTACTATTTTTTTTTGTTTGTAGCTGGATTAAAGTCCAGGTGATCACGAGATGAAGTGTTTGGCTTGTACAGTAGATTAACCAGATAGGATGTCATCTACTTTATCATGGTCTCTTATAAGTATTTATAAATTAAGTGCAATCTTCTTGAATTGCTAATTTGATTACGCAGTTACCAACTGACAATGTCATCATTAGTTGTATTTATTGACGGCAAGCCATGATTGGACGATGTGATAGCAAAGTATATAAGAGCTAGCAAACTCCCCAAATTGTTTTCAAGCAAAGAGAAAAACAAACAGCGAGTAAATATCAGCTAGAGACCATGACAGCAATCACGTAAGTTTAAAGAATATAAAATATATAGTTATCAATTTTTAAATTTAAAAATGTGTACGTGTAGATAATCATCAGTCTTAAACACAAAATTACCATTTTTTAAACTTGAATTTTGTATATAGCTTTGATGATCGATTTGCCATTATTTAAAAATAAAATGTTGTAACAATTTTTTGATACTTTGATTTATGACCATAGATTTCCTACAAATCTTTTAAGCACATTTTAAACAACTAATGATTAAGACTAATAAAAAAAAGATCTGTATAAAACTAATAATGAAATACATTTTTTTTAATTAAAAAAATGTTTACCTGCAGTAATCGAGAAATTACCTACTCGTTTTATTAATAAAGAGTTCCATTTTAATAAAAACTGAAATATGGGTCTGGCTGATTTCGAACTAACATCGTAGTTCCTACACTATTCCTATGCGGTCCTTGACAAGTGTGATGTATCTAGCTGTTGATATTTTCATTGTTGAGCACACAATGGCTTCGGGTGTTAAGAATCCTACTATTTGCTGGAATTTCGACACTGGAAATGTAATGACAAAGGAAAAGCGAGTCTTGCCTTTTCCTCGACGTACCTATGTGTCACGTCAAAGAATAGTCCAGACGAAATTACTTGCAAAAGAAGGCAGAAAGAAAAAAACAGCCATAGCGTATAATAATATAACTGATTTTAAATGAAACATTTGGTTATATAGGCTTTTATGTGCGATTTTGGCTGCAAGCAACACCGTACACGCAATTGGTTTAGAAGAAATAAGAATCGCCACAACTGAAAATGCATTATTTGGATGTGATGATCCTACCGATACTTCAGGTACGTCCGCAGTAGACACCTGTCAACAAACGGACGTCGATATTTCATGCAGTCAAGCTGAGGGTTTGGTTAGCACAGAAGAAACCACAGAATCAACATTTGTTCCTCTAGGTAAGTACTTTATTACTGTCCTTGTAACAGAGCAAAGAAATAGGGAAAAATCATTAATTTTATAAACGCATTGCATGTTTCTTTTCCTATAAATTTTTAAATTTAAAACTTTAATATTGTATTCCGTCACATTTTACTGAATTGATTAAATTCTATCACATCATGTGGACTAATGTATGTTTGGTATGCTGGTTAAAACACTACCATTAATGATTTTAGGTGTTGATGTTCCCTTTAGCCAGGCCCGTGGTCCCAGTCATTTCCATGCTGGATTTTCACGAGCATCATTTACTGACCGTGTTACAAGATTTGAAGGCAGGCGCTTTGAAGAAGGTTCTAATTTCCTTGTTAGAAGGTACCAAATATATCTCATTTACAGGGCCCATTTACTGTTAAAGCACCTTGATTAGGTTTCTATCTAGGATATTTCATGTATTGACGTTGCTTTCCACTTGGAATTTGTTTCTTAGGGTGGGTTGTTAATATCATTATGTTTTATTATTTTTATAATTTAATAGACCCAATAATTGTTAATTCATTCTGATTTGTTTACTATAGTAACAGGGCCGCCTAACACCGATTAGGACCTGCACTAGTTTTTCACAGTGTCAATTCGTTTTAAGTACGAATCCAATTCGTAGGACACGCACCACCAGTTCCTCTAGCACCGACAATTTAAAAGTGACTCGGATCTACTACAAATTACAATGTCGAACATCCAGGTCGTAATGTCCGTGTCTAATGGACTTGGTCCGTGTCATTGGTATATTGTCCGTGATAAACGATTTAAGTCCTTAATCGGCGGATGTTAAGCAGCCCTGTCAAGTACGAAGCCATCTATAATATTCTATCTTACGTGTGATTTGCACACGCAGACTACGAGAGCCCGAACATGTACAAACTCAAATAAATGTTTTACAATTCTGTTACCTTTGATACAATTTTAAAAATCTGATAGTCCGTCATCGCTCTTGATAATTCGTGCTTTCAAAGCCATGTGTGATGTCGTGTAACACATAAATGTATCAGATTTACCTCCCATCTATTTGCTTATGAATAGCCATTGGTAGATTGTGCGTTTCATATGCACATTATCCGACAATTAGCCAAAAGACTAGTCATAATTGTAGTGGAATAAACGATTTAGATTTTGTGTCATTTTGATAGCACGTGCGGCTTTTGAAGAAAGACACATACGATGGGCATTAATACTGTTTATATCAACGTAACCTGTTATGCTGTTGTGTTTTCACGCATGCATGTGACATGTTTTTAAAAACATTGCCCACGTGCTACATTTAAAAGTCCATTAAACTGTTCATTCCTAGTTGAATACCTCAGACCGTTATTTTCACATTTTGAACGTATTTTTTCAACGACAATTAAGACCCAAAATACTTTTTGTATGTTTCTTTTTTCAATGCCTTACACTTTTTTAAGCCAAAAGATTTAATTCTATTGTCCTCAATGATATTTTTGGCAACCTATTTGAGTGTTATGTACAAATAAAGGTTGCCATGACAAGAAATATCTTTTACAAAATGTATAAGATCTCGACTGACATGTCTATAAGTCTTCCGGTCAAATTCAACACAATGTGTATTTTATATTAATTTTTTTTTTTTTTTGAATGCCATACTGGAAATATAAAATGGGTATTCTTTGAGGTAGTCGATATTTGGTGGCCCGTGAGTTCAAATATCCCCACCAGGTGGCCTTCAGTTAGCCATCATTTTGTTGAATAAAGCCGGGATTAAGGCTGTATAAAATCGACTCCAAGTTTTCATTTGCGGCTGGAAACATTTTCCGTTACAATAATTACTTAAAAACATATTTTTTTTACTATTATTTCAAGTGGATGGGGGAAAATTAGTTTTGTCCAAATTAATTTAAAACTAAATTAGCCTAATTATGCAGTTTCACCCGTTGTCATATTTTCTCTTCGTAGACTGAGATTGAAGACCCGAAGTGCTCGTCGTAGTTTTCTTGCTTTATTTGGACGTGATACTGCTTTCCAGACACCTCTTGTCTGTAAATATTCGAGTGTACTGAGTTGTGGTCGGAAGACACTAAGGACTCGTACTGCAGACGGTTCCTGCAACAATATTTTTCTCGACAATCGTGCTGGTCAAGCTGGTCGACCGTTTAGAAGATTTATAGCTCCATGTTACAGCGATGGTAAGCAATTTATTTTTGATATTAAATTAGAAAATCATCCTAATGTACAAAGGAAATGAAAAAGACAAACGTCATGGGTCACGTTTGAATTACATGTTGACAAATTATCATCTATATCCGTTGTTGCTAAACTGTAAACAATTACCTATACAGTCAATAAGATTATTGTCCGATGCACGCACAAAGATTGAGCAGACGACTAGGACAGCATTTATCTACTTTATAAGCCTATATTTGGAGATTATAGGATTGTATGTAACTGAATATTCCCTTTACAGGTGTTGGTGAACCTCAAAATGAGACTGCCTCTGGCAAACCGTTGCCTAGCGCTCGTGATATAAGTAGAATTGTCCACCCTGACAGCGGTGTCACAAATGAAGCTGCTGGCCTTACACATATGATTATGCAATGGGCTCAATGGATGGATCATGATTTGGGTCTCACGCCCATGGTTTTTGGTAAAAGAATAATAACATAACGTTCCAAAAAAGATGACATAGGTGTAAACATTCTCCGTACTAAATCCAAGGTTTAATGAACAATTTATGGCACTAGGTGTTTGCTGGCATTAATTCGTTTGATTAGTTTGGAAAAAAACATGTCGGAATAGGATGATTTTACCGACGTTTATTATTGTTTTTGAAAATATAACAAGATTAATTTTTGACAGGTGAGGATGGTTCAGAATTGAATTGTTGCGAAAATGATTTCACAAGTCGTCTCAATTTACTTGAACTCAATAGACGTGGTTTAACCGAAGAACAAATTGTAGAACTTGTGAATCTGAGGTAAGTTAAAATAAATGCAATCGCAATTTTCGATGGTTATGCTAGTAAATCTAATAATGTGTGACTCGTATTGTTTGTGCCAGTTTAATATTCACTGTCAGATATCGTCAGTATGTAATGCCACAAGTAAACTGTAATTCATTCAGTGAAAAAAAAACATAATATTTATTACTAACTACGCTAGCGGACAAATGACAAAAAGTATCAAATGGACGTGTCATAGCATGCACGTACAAATTATGCAGTTGGCTTCATGCAAGTTTGGAATTGAAACATTTGGAAAAAAAACCAATTAACTTACAAACGTCAACTATTTTAGAGAAGGATGTTTCCCTATTCGTTTTCCCTCTGACCCACGATTTGGTACTTGTATGAACTTCATTCGATCTTTGGCAGCTACTCCAGACCAATGTCACCTCAGTAAGTTTTAATATTTCTTTGTATGGCTAACAGTATTGGATTCCATGACAGTGCAAAGTATATGTTGATTTCAGTAGCAATATTTCTATCAACGTGTGCTTTGATCATATAATTCATAATAGGTTGGACGCTATCTAACAGATTTGACCTAAATGCGTCAAGTATCAAACCAGCATGAAGGTTTATTTTACCGCGAATATATAGGTTGCTTTCAGGGCCGTCACTAGATGGGTGGTGCGTTGGGTGCGAACGCATCCCCCTTTTGAAATGGGAGGGGCATATTATATAATAATGCACCCCCTTTTGAAATGGGAGGAGCATATTACTTAGTAACGCACCCCCCTTTTGAACTGACAGGGAAATACTAACCGCCCATTTTGAACTGACATGAAAATTTGCTTTTGCGCGTTACAACGGAATCGCGGGGGGGGGGGGCCTATTGTTAGCGTATTGTTGTACAGTTGTTGTACTGGAATGGAGCTTTTTTTCTTGTCAATTTTTTTGGGTAGCATGGAGACATCAGCGAAATCGGTAAACACTACAAACGCACCATCCTTTTTGAAAAAGTGTCTGACGGCCCTGGCTTTAAAGCGACAGTTATCAGTTAACAAAACAAAGGTTGTCATGAATTAAATCTCACATTTTTAATCACCTTCTAATGAACGAGGCTTAAAATTGGGTCTAAGTAGGTTCTCATGTTAGCATAAGATTAACGTTGCCAAAATTTTTAGGTTCACGCGAACAACAGAATGGTATTACTTCATACATTGACTCCTCCAACATTTATGGTTCCTCCAAAGAACGACAGTTAAGTCTCAGACAATTGACTGGAGGTCTGCTCAAGGTTCAGAATAACCCTGGAGGTGGAGATTTATTGCCTTCCGATGTTGAAGACGAATCCCCATGCGTTGTTGACACGTCAGGAGAAGTTTGCTTCAGAGCAGGTGCGAGCCCAGATAGTCTTGATCACTTTTGTTGAATAAAAACTCACTTGGAGTATTTATATGCTTCATACTTCATGCTTTTTAATCATTGAAAGTAGGCAAGTAAAGTTGTAGCCGTTCTTTATAAACAATGAAAGCATTGCATGAAGACTATTTACCGCAGTGTAACAATAAAAAGAGCTCCTTGAAATTGCTTTCAATTACTCCCTATATCAATTAAAATAGTAATACTTTGTTGTTCTTTGATATTTAGCAATTCCTGTTTTATTTAATAGGCGATGTGCGCTCTAATGAATTTGTCGGCCTGAGCGCTTTCCATACCTTATGGGTGCGGGAACATAATCGTGTTGCCCGTGAATTGTCTGCACTTAACCCACTTTGGGGAAATGATAGACTTTTTGAGGAAACCAGAAGAATCATTATTGCTTTCAACCAACACATTAATTACAAAGAATGGTTACCAATAATTCTCGGTGAGTTCATGGAGGACATAGGATAAAACATTTTTCCAAGCACTCTTCAAAGTTTGTAAATTTAATACAATTAATTATACATCAAGAATGACTCAGTTTCCAAATACGTCATTTGGAGTAACTGTTTTTTTTTGGAATGAGTCACAACCATCGATTTGGCTGCTAAAGTGGCCAATTAGAGGCTCGATCTTATTAAGCTTCCATTAAGTTGCTATTTCATGAGTTTTGAATCAAAATAATGTTATAAAGGAGACTTCAAATTACTTGTTGTTACCAATAAAAAGTAATTTTTTCTAAGTCATTCTACATTTAAATTGGTTTCATTAATTACACACCTGCAGGTTACGCATGAATAAGTACATGTATTTGTTGTTGTACATAGTGCATACATATATTTTAACATCTATTGTAGGGCCTGATCTTGTATCATCAGAAAGGTTTGATTTGTTACCGCAGTTGAGAGGATTTTTCCTCAACTATCAACCCTTTGTTCCTGCTGACATTAGGAATGCTTTTGCTACTGCAGCCTTTAGAATGGGACATTCCTATATTAATTCTCAGCTGACTCGAGTGGACGAGAACTACCAAACCACAGGTACGATTAGAGAGTATATCCGCATGGTAACAGTTGCAGCGCAATGATGTACTTCCAATGAACGCAAAAATTCACATCACTTGGTAAACCACAATTTTGTGTAACAAGTTTATTTCTTTTTTTAAAGGCTTCAGTCCATTGGTTACCGGTAGTCATTTCTTTCGTCCTGGTCCGTTGTTTGACGATGCTCGCGATGGTCCAGATTCTATCCTGAGAGGCTTGCTTGTCGACAGGGTACAAGGGTTTGACAGATTTGTCACAACAGAGGTTAGTTCTTTTTATAACGCTTGATAAATAAAAATTAGTTAAGAAGAGCGCATAATGTTCCGAACAATTTCTCTTGCTTCAAAATGGTATCATCTGTTTACTTTAAAGTAGTTTGTAAATGTGTAAAAACCATAGATACATATCCAAGCAAATCTAATCCTTTCACTGGAACTTCAAAATATTATTTATTCGTCTAGGTGACAGAACGTCTTTTTGAAGATCGCTTTTCTGGTACCAGTCAAATCGCTTTGGACTTAGTTGCTCTAAATATTCAACGTGGACGTGATCACGGTCTTCCAAGTTACAAAGCATTTAGAAATCTGTGCAGACTGCCCACCACGTTTACAGACTTTAGCCAGCTGCCTGATCACGATATCACAGCCCAAAAAGCTCTTGCTTCAGCTTATACGTAAGTTATTGCACCTTAAATATTACATCAGATGAACACGCTAGTCGTGAAATATTTATGAAACAATTATTTGAATAAGAATTCGTCTTTCTTTAATCCCACTACTATGTTATTATTTTTAAAACACATCTATTAAGAATAACATTTAACCCATATTTAACTTGTCTCATATATTTCTGTATGAATCTGTATGCAAACATTATGGACGCAGGTCCAAAAGTATTTTTGATTATGTTACATGGTACTTCTTCTAGGTGGCAGTTCAACAACTGTCATACATGTAATAAGACTTAAAGTCAAATTTGAGTGGTTGATCTTTCCATTTCGTATCTAATCAATTTACAAAACTAAGTACACTCAAAGTTTTTACTTGGTATGTTTCACATTGAAATTTTCTGTAATCTAGCTAAATCAAAATTTATTTTTTCTGTTTTCTTTTGTCTCGTGTAATATAACCTTACAGAACGTCCTCTGGTACTTCTAGAACTATTTGGACCTAAGTTTCCCGTTTTCATGTGTTAGAATGTCCATTAAAACACAGCTAAAAGCTGTTTCCTGTGCTCTTTACTGAGTCTCAACGTTCTGCATAAATATGTTTATTGTGCCTTGATCACCAAGTTTTGAACATGTTGCCAAGTCTCCATATGGATTTGATACTGGAATCATAACATAACTTCCATGAAGCATTAGAGACGAAACTAGTATTACATCTTCCATAGCTTTTAATGCAATTTTCATCAAATTTGGACAAAAAAACGTTCCTCAATGATAGGTTCGAAGGTTCTATTATCAACATGGACTGATTTTTCACCAACAGAGGAACCGTACATAAAATTCTTGACACACAATTGGCACCAAATTGTTCGACTACAGCAGAAATCCCACACATAGGTGCCCTTTTCACCTATTTATGTCTCAGAGTGCTCCAAAATATAGTTCTCAAATATTTGCCAATTTCGTGTCTCAAATATCTCTTAATTCTTTTCCAATTAATTTCTCCTCCCACAGAAGGAGTCCAAGTAACAAAATAACCACCAATAGCCTGACAATTGTCCTGGCAAGCAGGAGAAAAAATCTGTAAAATGGCAGCTCATCATGACGTTGACTACGGGCCCATAGGGGGAGACTCCTGCAAGCAAATACTGTGTGTTTTCATTACCGATTATTCTGAGCTTTGTGAATGTAATTATTAGCTGTTTTCTTCCAGGAACGTTAACGATATTGAATTATTTACTGGTGGACTGTCTGAAAAACCTCTTGAAGGATCTTTGATTGGTCCAACTTTTGGTTGTATATTGGCTGCACAATTCAGACTACTGAAGGTGGGCGATCGTTTTTATTACGAGAACAGGCCCTCATTAGAAACACAGGCTCAAGGATTTGCAACCGGTACGTTTCAATCATGTGTTTAATTTGATGATTACTCACATTCTAATAAACTGAATTCAATATCATTTATGGAATATTATGTTTTGTGTATATTTTTTAAGTTTTTCTCCAAATGTTCTACATACATAGTCATAAATGTGATACACATATTAAGGATTGATTCTAAATACGGACAAATAAATAAGGTATAATAATTGTTTTCCCATATTTTATAAATACTTAACTAACTGCATGCATTAAATCGGTTGCTAGGTTAACATGAGTAATTAAAATTATTTTTTACAGATGAGTTGGCGGAAATCCGTAAAGTGACTTTGTCTCGTATACTGTGTAACAGTGGAGGTGCTTTAACCATTCAACCTCGTTCTTTTGAAACCGCCGATACAACTGGGTAAGTAAAGCAGGTATATGTACGCGAAAACGTAAGATGGACTATAAGTTGTATTCATGTTATCCGGTTCTTAAATACATTGAAATTTTCAAATTGTTAGGTTTAGGTATGCAATACACCCTTTACCATGTTTAGATTATGTTTTCATTTGTATCCCAGTTGTATTTTAATTTTATTCATCAAAAATTAACTACAAAAAAAATCCAAAAACGCTTTTTAACTTTTTGTTACTAATAATTTATTTTTAATGTGATGACTTCTAATACTTGAAAAACTCTCAGTTGTGAATTTCCGCAATAAAAATTTCTTACCCCTCTATAATCGTAATTCAGAATAAAATGAAGCAAGCAATCAGTAAAGTTCATCAATGTTATTTTTTTCACAGTAATGGCCGAATCGATTGCAGCAGGATTGCACAACCTAATCTGAAAGTATTTGACTCCAGGAAAGCCAGATAGACTAGGCTACTGTAAAAACTATGGCAATTATAGTTACTGCCAAAATTACCTCATAAAGTAAAACATTACATGATTTTTTTTCTTTTTATTTATTCTATAAAATTGGTTGTAGTGGTGTTATTAAATATATAAATATTAAAAAACAAAGGATAATTCTGTAAATACACAAATGAATATAATATGCAGTGGAATATATAGTAGTGATAATAAAATTACAGTTGGGGAATGTTAGTAGATTTATTATGAGTAAACGTAAATGGCAGGCGAATGTATCTATATACTGACGGCCTTGTGAGCACCCGTCAAACCAGTGTATAATGTGTATAGTCCAGCTATGTTATAATGTGGTTCCAACTGTGTAATAGCATATCTAATGTTATCCATTGCTTGCTGTTTTCACCTGTGTGAGGCATGGGGATTACTTGTAGTTGTAAACGGGTTAGATTTCACACAAAATGAAAGAACCATAGTGTCTATGTGGGATTATATATTTCATAGCGTACTGCTCTAGACCTAAGATCACTTATTAATTGGTAGCTAACGGGATGAGAAAATCAATAATGATTATATTCAGATACTTTTCCTAAAGCCTCTCCATCTATATCATGGATTGAAAACTGTGCACATGCTATATACATACTGTATGTATCAAGACTGCTAATGTATACGTCTGTATCCCCTAATAATGATACACGATTTACAAATTAAATGCAAACGCCATAAGTGAGTCATTGCATATAAAAAATGTGCACAAATACAGAATGTCAATATTTTGGAAGTGTGAATCGATCCTCCTTTGTGTAATTGGAATATTATATATCTAATAAAGGACACGAACTTCAGCGACTTTTACTTTATTATTATTCGTAAGTAGAGTTCTGATAGCGCTGCTGGAAACCTTACAAGTCATTTGGCATATCTATGATGCAAAACTTACAAGGACTAATAAATATCAAGAAACCATCAAAACCTCATTTAGGAACTATGAAAATACTCTTTTCAGCAATACCCCAGTTTAGGCAGTATGGAAATATTCTTTTTAGCAATACTAAAATTATGATATATGGAAGTATTCTTTTTAGCAATACTCAAATTATGGAAATACTCTTTCCCATGCATGTTCCACTTTAGCAAATACGGAAAATAATACCCTTTTCAACAATACCATAATTTAGGAAATATGGAAATACTCATTTCAGCAATACTTCCAATGTAACAAATATGGAAATACTCATTTCAGCAATACTTCCAATGTAACAAATATGGAAATACTCATTTCAGCAATACTTCCAATGTAACAAATATGGAAATACTCATTTCAGCAATACTTCCAATGTAACAAATATGGAAATACTCATTTCAGCAATACTTCCAATTTAACAAATTTAGAAATACTCTGGGTCAATACTCTTGCCAGTAGTAACGTGATAAACTTTGAGTGGCATGGTATTCACGCTTTACGCTGTTATTCGCCGTTAGTTCCTTCAATGAAATGATTGAATATCGTTGAAGATTGGCAGGTGATTTACTGTACTTGGGTAGCCTGAAAGCATTACCCGCATATAAAGATAACCTTTACTTTGGCCATACAAAGCTGCAGACTACGGCAATCCAGTCCAGTAATAAAAAACAATTGAATTTGTGTCAAAGTTGAACTAGGTTTATCATCAATTTTGATCTTGATACAACTAAGGATAGTTTGGAATATAGTCTAAACAGGCTAAATATATTACTTACTTAAAAATTTACTTATTCTTATTCTTAATCTTATTCCGCCATTTATAAATAACAGTGATATACTTTTATCTAGAAAATAGAGATATGTATAAAATTGTGTTTTATGACTAAACATAAGGTAGGTACACTGCACTGTAAAAACCTACTAAATTAGTACGTTAGACAATCTCAGTGTAAATGCAACAATTATTAAAAAATATACTAATAAAACAAAAATAGTTTTTCTTTCTATGATAGCGAAGATGATGAGTTTTTCTCTAACCTTGTCTTTCACAATTTCATTGGATACCCTTTTTTGCGTTATATAATTATATTACAACATTTTTGGATTTGTGGTTCTTATTTTACTATGATAGTCTTTTTGCCTGGCTTTCTCACAATAATTAAATGTTACCATGGATACTAGCAAAACTCTTTGTAAAGTACTATAAAGCTAGTAATTACTGACTATTTTACACTAAATATCTCGGTCAGTAGCAAATTAGTTTAATTGTGACGAAGGGTAAGCGTGGGTAGGGCTTTACTGTAGTTCATGAATAAAAATCGTATTTATATACTTTTTAAATATAGTTTATATGTACTTACAGAGTAACCCACGCATTTAATTAAATTATCATGTTAGAAACCGGTCTTGTCGGAAAATTTCTAAACCGAAACCTGTCTTTACATATTAAACAATCCCCTGATTGGACGGTAAGGTAAAAATTAACAGCCCAAGTTGAACAAATTGTAATTGTTGTGTTCGGGTTCAATTTAAAATGATTTATTATAGAAATGATTTAGTATGTACTAAGTCAATCGTGACTATCCCAGCCCTTGTTTATACTACATGACGCAGTGTTTATAACAAGTAAGGTTCATATTTTAGCCAGTTAAATAAACTACTTTTGTTTTCAATCCCAGTTATATTGTAATGTCTTTCGATGGTCCCAAGATATTAGTTGCAGCATATTTTGCTATTTTTTGTTACAATTTTTGTTTTTAAATTAGTTTTTATTAGTTGAAGGGTGGTTTGATCGAACCGTTAGACCCCCCATTACATGCTTGTATATAATTTAAAAACATATTTTGCAAATTGAAGTTCGAATGCGTAAAGTATTAATTAAAAATTTCAGACAATTATTCTGTTAATTATTTATTTAACTCATAGAGTCGCATATTATATGTATAATATATAAAAAGTAAATTTCAAGTTTTGTAACAGAAATGTTGGCGCTACGACTATACCCAAGGAATAAGCGGTCTGGATAAAAGTGAACTGGTCGGAAACGATTTTTTCCACATCTAGATTGTTTCATATGTTTCAAATACTAAGTTGTTTTATTTAATAAAGGACCGATGGCTGCGCTAAAACGTTAAGCGGTTACATAACCGCTGGTAATACAATAAAACTTAGTTCTAAACATGCTAATAAGGAGTGAAAGGAATGCTATCTTTTATACGTGAAATCTTCCATGTTTTTAAAATTCAGTGCCACCAGTCACGAGGGGGGGGGGGATAGGGAGCCCCCAGGGTGCAATGCTCGCAGTTAAAAATTGGCAATGCTCGCTGCTCGCACTTAGCAAGAAAAAATACAACCAAAAAAAAGGTCGCCAAAAAATCGCGGCAAGTTAAAACATAAAAGTAAAAAAAAGGTCGTCAAAAAGGCAAAAAATAGTTGCCAACAAGAAAATGCTCGCTGCTCGGACTTAACAGACCCCAATGCTCGCTGCTCACGAAAACCCCCTATAGCCCTCATGCAGTCACCAAGCAACGTAATAAGTATTAAATTGCCGTACATAAATCAGCTTCCGGGATGACAACTCGTGTACACGTACAATTTTAGGTTGCATTGAAAAAAATAAGGAAATAAACGATATTTTTTTACATTTTTGAAAAGATGTGAAACAGGTTATAATCAAAATACTTTGAACTTGTCAGTTTCACATCAAAAATATTTTGAGCTGCTTCACAAAGGAGCATACAGTAAGCCATTGGTATTTTTGTACCAGGTATTACACACTATAAGTACTATAACTATTTTTACCCTTGTGCTCATGCAGGTAGGATAACCGTAAATATTCACCATGAAGTTGCCAACTGTTTTTATTTTGGTCTGCATGATGGTTGCTTGCAGAGCTATTACGGAAGGTGAGATTTTTATTCAACATCATAACGTTTACAGTATTTTTCTGGATGCAGACCCCCTTGTGAACAGGATTCTGGGATACATTTTTTCTGAAGCATTTATTTAGGATATATTGTTACAGTAGAAGCCCATTAAATAAAGGCTTTCTTGCATAGTACTTTCCAAACTTTTTTGAATAGATGGTAGTTGGAAACTCAGGGCTCCTACTTGTTGGCTAATAAATTTAATTCCTAAATTAGTTAACATTAATTCCTATGAATTGAATAAATCCGATATTTTTATATTTTGATCTAGGTGACTTAAATGAAATGATTGATAATTTGTCTGAAGATGATCTAAAAGAGTTGAGGAGTGCGCTTGCCACCAGGGATGTTGATAATGAAGCTGATGATGATTTTGAGAGGAGGTAACTATAGTATCAAAGCTGTGTTGGTGATAAATTCAAAGTATTGGTGCTAATAATGGCATAGCTTAAAAGGTTATTCGACGATCTTAGTATCATTGGCAACAGTTGCTATCGTCGATTCTACCATGTTTTGCAGAGGATCAACTCTTCATGGTATTCGATAGCCAATTGCACCCATGGTTTCAGCTACATAGGCCGAATATAGATCCGGCGAGCGTATTAAGTACCTTTTTTCTCTTTTCCTTTGGCCCCTGTGCAGCCATGGGGACATTTCTATTTGGAAGTGAGAGAAATCACAATTTGAAGATGTTGTTTTTTATCAAAAATTGATTATATCCAAGAAATATTAGAAATAAGAGTTTCATAATTATACCTCTTTTATCAAAATGATGAGATGTTTTTATATAAGAATATCTTTCAATATTCCTGCGTCCACTTTCCATAAATTGTCATCAAATGGTCTACAATCATTCACAGTAAAACAAATCATTGGCCAATGCCAGTATGAGGCTTTAGAAATATTTATCTTAATACTTTAATCGGGACGCCAGGCAAGACGTTCCAAGAAGCTTTCTTACCACTGAGGCACTGAAGTGTGTCATTATATCATATGGTGACGTGTAGACTCGATGAAGCGATCAATACAAATAGCATGAAGATAAATGACATCGAAGATGTACGTTTTCCATCGAAAAACCGGGAAAAATGTATGTCGATTTTGCTGTTTGACATCATCATACACATCATGCTCGCGTCATGATGGTTGCGAAATGTGTTCTTAATCGAAACATTTGATTTCCGGGTTTGGCTATTTCCATTGTACATTTACCGTATGGTAAATAGATGTAATATACTTACCCTTTTTTTCTAGAAACGTTGACATAGATCTTCAGAGCCGTGGTTATGATGAAGAGGATGACGAAATCACCTTACAATCCAGATCGTACTGTCGTGGCAACAGGCAACATTGCAGGTAGTATGTTTTGCAATCGCCAGTTTGCCCGGCTTCATGTATTATTAAAGATAGGCTATACAAAACTCATCCTAATACAGAATGTAAATGTTAAAGGATCATTTTGAAAAGAGGTTCATGGACTGGGATTTAGTCAAGCATAACACAAACAAAACCTGGATAATATACATTAATGCACTTAATGGTATATATGTTAACCTGGAAAGGATACATTGTACTCTGATTTTTGAGGACTATGTGCGTAACGCGTTTAGAGTATGAAAATCGGCAGTTTGAGCCTTGGTCTTCCTCCCGGTCTTTGCTTAGAGTCAATTTTGGTATTGAAAGTCTTGTTTAGAGAGGTGTTTAGTTAGGCTGTCCAATGGCGGTTTTCAGTGTGGTTCAGGGCGGAAAAATATTGTTTTTTTGCCTGTCGAAAAAATTTAGTCTGGTGTAGGGTAACAACTTTATACCAGAGTGGACTCCCGAACTACGACCAGCCTTCCTTTTTAGTCTATAACAAAATATGACACAATTATATTTTTGTCTTTTTACATCTTTTACTAACAATATAGCATTAGCCATTGTGAAAACTAATAGTCTTTTCTGTGTTACTTACAGTTTGATAAAAAAATGTTGCGCTGGCTACAAATGCCACAAGACCAGTTGGATTCACTGGGGCGGAAAATGTGTGGTCAACCCACACTGTATCAGAAGCGGCGGAGTTTGTAGGCATACGCGTGACTGCTGTGCTGGGCTATCTTGTAAAAACAAAAAGGGATGGTTTACAGGCAACAAGGGAAGGTGCAATTAAGAGTTCCAGATATATCGGTAAATAATGTATGCCGCTGCCAAACGCAACTGAAAGCAATATAACAATACTTATGTTTGTGAAAAGCCATACATGTAGTTTTCAGGCTATGGTGTATATACGCAAACTTCTATAATTCGGAAATTTACAAAATGTACTGGTGATGTGCATATGCCATTAAACCGACAGATCTGATATACATGGCCACTCACTGAATGTACATACAGCGATAAAGAAAACATTGGGAAATATTATTAAAATGTAATTCAAATAAGAAATGTAGAAGATTAATAATATGCTTACAATAAATTTAGCTGTACTAACATTTGGAATCAAATTTGCCGTATTTCCACACGAGTGTATAGTTGACTGTACTAGTCACGAATTGAAACACAATATTAGGGTATCGATGTGACACGTATTTAATAATTCTTAAGTACATAATCTTATAATAATTGCTTCGGAATTATGTTTGCTTCTGAATTATCATGTTCCTGGACAGGTTGTTCATAAGTGTGAATTCTCATTGTACCTCGGGCCTCTTCGCGGTCTGATGATTTATGAAATTATGAAACATTTGTCGGATGCTTGTATGTCCCAGACAGTAATATGCCTTTTTTCTCCTTCCTTTTGCTCAAAATGACAAAGAAAAGAGTTTGCCAATGCGTTATTTTATCCAAAAAAAATGATAGGATTATTTTATGTACGGGAACCTTCAAAGAGCTTCCTCTAATTTCCATGTTTTCTCATCTTGTGACCTACAATCACCTCTAGCAAAATGGTCCGAAACAAGTGGTTCAAGAACATTCAAAACCACCCCTAAAGAAGACCAGCATCAAAAAATGATACCTATCAGACTAAAATTTTTCGACAAGCAAAAAAGATACTTTTCCAAGGTGGAATTGACAGCGCCATCTATATTTAACTTAATTTTTGGATTTGTTAAATTCACCTCAACATATTAATGGGACGATTAACGAACGATTAACTAACTAAGACTAAATGCCTTAAACTAAAAAAATAAGAAGGGTCTCCCCATGGAAAGTCGACGTAACTATCGGAGAAGTCTTACAATATCAAGCTTATAATTAACATAAGTAAGCTTTGCTGCAAGTGACACTTGATGGTTAAAAGAAGTCACATCCAGTATATATGAATATTTTTACAGAAAAAGCTACAGGATGGTGAATGAGTTTGCTGAAAAAGAAAAAACAATGCTAGGACAAAATAACAACAAAATGTATTATATACATTAATATTATAACAAAAATATCGAACAAGCATGCAGAGATATTTATATACGGGTACATGACATTAACCATATTCATAGTGAGCCAACCTGGTCATAATGCAAGGGAAGTCAAAAAATTATAGTATTAATTAAACTAAGTGGCATAATCATATTTCCTTGGAGGTTGACTATAATAGCAATCTTTTTTAAATAAAACAAATCTTTACACATAGGCTAGTTATATAAGGCTACTAAAAGAGCATGACTAACAAAATCATATTTATTAATAGTACCCTTTCTAGTTAGAATTTCACCAGGGGGCAATGTGAGAAAATGTGAAATTTTAGGTTACCCTAGTATTCAGTGCAATTAAACACATTGTGTTGCTCTAAAATTGTTTCACTTATTTATCTACATTTTCGAAATTTTCACTGGTCTAAAAATATTTATTTGCAAAGCTATTTATTTTGCAGCAAAGCAAACAGCATTTTATGCATAAAATAAAAATAAACTATTTTACATTGTATGAATGGTGATGGGAAACTGCAACTAGAAAGGGTTCTATTCATTTCTGAAATTGAGACAACATGGGAATGGCCAAGGTGGCTAGATGCACCTTTAAATCTACAGCTGTAAATCTTTTAGTCTACTGCCATAATTCATCACAACTCTACAACTGGAAGTCTACAATGATAAGTCAGTAGTGTAAATAACAAAATTTACTGGAATATTGTAACTTTTAATTCCAGGAAATATTTTCAACCATACATTTCCTCATCACTGATGGCACACTTAGAAAACAAACACACTAGCACTGTGAACTATCAGTAGGCTTTATGATAAAATATAAATCAATGTCTGAATAATGTATACAATTATGCAAAATTACCAATATTTAAAGTACGATATAACATATGCTGTTCTTAGAGCTACAATAAATTTAAAAATATAACAATGTGCTAATTAAATGGTGGTGAGGGAAAGTAACATAGGTCACACAATTTTTCCTTTGTGAGTTGGCATTTCCTTTGTGCTTGAAGTTATATATTGTAGAACTATTGAATGACTCAAGTAATCTGGATTTGAAAAAGGTAATACCTCTGTTGGGATTGGAGAGTAAATTTGACTTTAAGTTCTTAGGATTCGGTGGCAGATAGAAAATTACATGCTTCTTGATAATATTATTTTTCACTGCAAGACGAAAATTATATATAAATAAAAATTTAGCCCAAACTGAATCTTGCATTTTAATTAACTGCATAAAGCTTTCAGTCTTATCATATGACTTATCACATGACGTTCAGAAGTTCTTTTTGTTTTGACATTTTTTTTTGCTAAAAATCCTGCTACTAACAAAACATACCATGATTGTTAAATACTTTTCCTGTTTCTGAATATATTGAACAATTTTTGAAGTTACGCTCTATCCAAAATGAAAATTTGCCTCTGGCAGGTTTTACATAATAATTAGTGATAACATGGATTTTGTATCATAAAGACTACAAAAAGTTTTCGATATGGTATATTATTGTATGAAGTGAAGGTGTAGTAACTAACTTGATATGAAACGTTTTTTAACATCTTGAAGCAACAGTTTCCAAAAAAAATTGTATCATGATCTTGTGCAAAGCTGTCTTCAGCTAAGTAAGATTCGATGCACACATGATTCATGTGAACAAAATGATTCTGTTTTTATACATTTACCATGGAGGTCCCATTTAAATATATTTCTGATACCCATGTTTGTGAATGGGTTTTTGAAAAAGCCCCTAAATGTTTTTTTTTCATTTTAAAATTTTCACCCATTTTCATTGGCTGGAAGAAATTTTAGGTACCCTAAATGTGTTGAGAATTTTTTTTGGAAAATGCCCGGGAAACAATTGGCGGTTTTGATCCCGGTTTTAATCGATTTTGATACCCTATAGTTAATCAAATAATATTGAAAAATGTAACCCTAAATGTGTAACGTGCATTAACATGCTTTGTTCTTAAAAATCATCCGTTTTACACGCTTTTATTTATTATGCACATGCGTACAAACCATTGATTTGAGTAGGAACCCCCAGGACATTATCTTCTAAAATATAATTAAATCTATCAATAGTGAAAAATATCTTACTTGCTCACAGACAAGCAAAAAAAAAACAACTTTTTATATGGATTACCAAAACTTGATCATTTTCAACTAGCTTCCATCTAGTTACTTCACTACGTAATAGTAATTTTGAAAATTCTCTTTGAAAACTGTTACTTTAAAGACACACAAGACATACATTTACTTGAATAAAATAAGAAAAATTATATAATTTTCTTTAAAAGTATAAGACCCTATGAAATAAGGCAATATCTACTTGATTAGTGCATTCCTGACAAATGCATCATCTGTAACAAAACTTGCAGACTTTTATCCAAGAAAATTTATGCCACATCCTTTCTTCAGTGATGTTAGTAAATGACTCCATCCCGCCTTGTATAGAGGTTGCTCAGAGAAAAGTGTCACTGATGCATTGCATGCATTATATAAAAAATAAACGTACTGACTACACCCCATTTTTTTGAGCCAATTCTTCCTCAGCACCAGTTGTGTTTGATCAAAGAAAAAGTGTCTTCACCTTACCTAACTGCAAAGAATTGATACACAGAGATAAGCTTAACAAGTATTAAATTCTTTATAATGTGTATATTAATATATCTTCAAATAATAGTTAGTGGCAATGATACTGATTTAAAATCATACAAATAAGCAACTTCTTAAAGGATTTGAGATACGTCATGACATAATCATAACGAAGAGGTAGACATGTTAACAAATACCTTTTTGGAAAGTTTTTTTTTAAAGTTTATACATGTAAATATGAAAGGCATATAATTTAAACTACTTCATGTAAGCCATGTATTACATATTGTTTTAAATTCTATATATCTAATGAGCCTTCAAAGTGAAAGATAATCACTCTTTATGTATTAAAACTCACCTCTCCTGCTCAAGTAATGTATCAGGACTGTTTACACAGATTTGTTTTAGACTTTTTGCTTGTTTTCCGCTTTATTTTACCACAGCTTGGTTCATCAGAAATTGGTTCCTTCGAGTTGTTTTCATGGCCATCTGTAGGCACACTGCCCGAAACTAGTTTGTTTGAAAATAGCATAGTTTAAGCAACATTGAATTAAAATAAATGGAACAATTTTATCAAGTTTAAACATACAAAATTTGAAAGATTAATAAGCAGTCTTAATTCTATTTTCTATAACCATTGATTCAATAACTAAACAATTATTTTAATTGCAAATGAATAAAAACTGATTTTATGAGTAATAGCAAAATGAAAATATATAAATAAACAAGGTACATATTAGTTTCTTCTACTTTTGTTGTCTTTATGCTGTCTTGATACAAACAACAAAAATAACCACATTACCTAATAAATCCTTTAAAGTTTTTTATAATATGTAAAATGAAATACATATGAAAACCAGAACATAACACTATAGTACAGCCATTACATACCTTCTACATTTTGCAGATCGTTCTCATTTGTAACTATAATATTTGCACTATTTCCGTGTTCTTCATGCTCATCATAATCTTGCAAACTTGGCTCTGCACAATGTAGGCTTTCCAAATATGGCATCACAGTCATACCACGTAGTTCATCTTCTGTTTCAGGAAGCGGGGGTAATGAGACATATTCTAAGGTGTGAGGGTGTTTCTTCTTGAACCAACTGCAATGAAATTATAATGGATTTGAATATACATGTCATGGCTGATTCGTTCCTAGTTCTACAGGGGAAGAGAAAGGCACTTTTAAGAAGACCCGACCAATCACATTTTTATATTGCAAAATCTACCACCTTAGTTTTTAGAAGTTTGCTACAACTACAAACATAAAAGCTCTAAACACCCTTGCCAGCCATTTCAAGACTGCCAGAAAGAAGACTGAATTCTGACAAAACTTTTAATTAAGAGATACAAATTGAAGGTTTCAGTAAACACAAGGGCACATTTACAATTCATATGCCTGTTTACTTGTGTATAGCACAGTAGTTACATACAAATGCTTTATCATTATGTAGATACATTTTTTCATAAGATTAACATCACACGGAAGCAGAAGAAACAAGTTAACTACTTACTCATGCTGCCTTATTTGACGAATTGTGAATCTTTTCTGTTGTTCAAATTCCAACATACCTAAAATGAAGAAGTATTTATGCCGAGCTAAACACATAAATATACTATTTTCAAAAAGCATATATTTTACAGTAAAATTACATCTTGCCACCATTGCTTTTCTCCAGCTAACCTTTAGTGTCTTAAACTCATCTTGAGCTCTACCATGTGTTTGTAGCTTCTTTTCTGAGATTTTCTTTCCTGTGTACAGGAGGCAATGCTAGGTACACCGCTCAAAGTCAATGGAAACTCACTAAGTGACAGCTATTACCGTCATTAATACCCTTTGTTTGTGGTATATAATAAATCTAGGATCTACCTTTTATTAAAGAAGCTAAGAGATTATCCACAGTGTCTGGAACAGTGAATTCTCCTTTGCCAATATTTTCAAAAAGTTTGTAGATGTTGTCCCCTTCAAATGGATAGAGGCCAGTAGTTATGTTATATCTGAAAACAATTTTAAATGAAACTACAACACTCTACCCTTTTCTATTTACACTACAGTATCTAATACAGTTCTTTTAGCAATGTTACCACCATATGAGTACTCTCCTGTGTATAGAAACAAGATTAATTTAAGATCTGTGAAATATAACAACGTGGTTTGGTACACATCTCCTATTAACATGAAAAAAGAAACAATTCATAATATTTTTTTATTAAATGTGATCACTAAGAGTTAACAAACCAAATATTTGTATTGAACTACTATTACATGTATACTTACAGTGTAACTCCAGCTGACCAAATATCTACTTTGTATCCGCAAAAAGTGTCCTCTCCATTTGCAATTTCTGGAGATTGAAAAGCAGGCGACCCCTGACTTGTTCGACATGTGTCATCTATAGCAAATCGTTCTAAACACTGGAAACAAATTAGTAAATCTCCACAAATATTCATTCAGTCATGGTATACGTTCAAATATAATATAAACAACTACAGATCCAAAAACTCTAGGTGCAACACAGCCATGTTCTCATCTTCAAGATTTTTTGATACGATGACACTCACATTTATGTTCTCATCACCTCTAGTATAGCAATGATAAAGGTGCTGTGGTAATGTCGATATCCATATCCAATCACAAGGATTCCATAGCACCGACAAAGGTGCAGTGATGACAATGAAAACTTTGAGAAGTTTACTTATCTGCTCTTCTACTGTAGGATATTAAATATTTTAACCTCTATAAAGTTAATAAATTTAAGCTAACTTTAAAATTCTGAAAATGGAATCTCTTACATAAGTTGCAACAAAGCTAAAATAGAACAGAGGTTGATGTACTTCCTTATATGTCCTTCATTATAGCATCACAAACCTCAGCAACTCCTAAGTCAGAAATTTTTAGCACTTCATTCCTTGTCAGTAACAAGTTTCCTGGCTTTATATCTTTGTGTATAATTCCTTGACTGTGTAGATACTCAAGACCATCTATTAGTTGGCAAAAATACCTGAAACAGAGTTTATTAGAGAGACCATTGTATAAATTAAAGGAGGCCTTTCAACATCTTTCACCACTTATCAAAATAATTATCTTACAACAATGAGTGGCCAGAACAGCACTTCATAAAATATCCAATTTTATCAAAAGAGGGACAAAGCAGTTCACATGTCATCATCACCCTTTATGCTAATTTAGAGGACTCCAATGAAATTCCCCAGTGACTGTTCCATACAAAGAAAATATACAAGACAATTTGACAAGTGATAAATTAATTAGTTTTAATTGAAATAACATTTTATTAAAATGTATATGGCTATGATGAAAGATTCTGGGACTGCAACTTTAAGAAAGATATGTAAACCATCCAACAAAGACAGGAAACACTGAACCAGTGAAACAACTTACAAATGTGCCTGCCATATTGGAAGTTTTTTCTCGGGAACATTCTCCAACATCTCTTGTAGGCCTCCAACGCAATATTCCATCACCATATACTTATAATACGTCAAGGTTCATAGTATTGTGACATGTGTACAAGAAGTTCATGCAAAACAGCTCCTCTCTCAGTGTAAAAAGGTTGCCTGGTGTTCCTAGTAATTTTGTCAATCTCCAGCATAAAATTTTAATTGGTTTGGAAACTTCTTTATTTTGAAGAAGTTTTAACTTCAAAGAGACATCAACAATGATTGCTCATTTTAACTTAACAGTCCACTCAAACCCTATCATTCTATGATGCACAAAGAGAAAGAAATTATCTTTAAAAAAATACAAACTGTACTAAGAATTGTAAAGAAATCAGTCAATTACAAATTGGTACAGTAACAAAGTATGACAAAGTAGGTTATACATAATCAAAAGGATATATTTTTTGCTTTTCCTGGTTATATATAACATCGACAAGATCTATCACATTTTTGTGGTGCAGTCTCCTCAGAAGCTGAATTTCCCTGAAAGAAAAAATCAGTGACTGATTTCAATTCTAACATTCTAAGGGGAAACTCCTACTTTATTATATTATATTTGCTTTAAAGAAATCTTATCATAAATATTCAAAACTTCTTTCTTTTTATTTATCTACATAGCGATGTAATTACAATAAATGTATACTCTGGTAAATGTTCTTGAGGCTGTCTAGCTACAAGGGATAGATGGTACATGATAGATGGTACATCCAAAAATAGTTCTAAGCTGCTACTAAGTACATTATTTATTAAATGCTGACAATTTAGGTTAAGTCAATTTACATTCAAAACAATCCATCTAGCCCTAAATTATAAACTATTAACTCATACAATAAACCTAGAAATAACAAGGTTTAAGGCACACCTGTCAATTTGCAATTTTTATTATGAAAATAACATATTTCTGGACATTTTTCAAATACAACCAATGTTGGCAAACAATCAAAAATATACAGGAATACTTAAGCACAGATCTGGAAACTTGATACTAGAGATCTGGGAAGAGTTCCTATGCACAACTTCGCCCGTTTATTAGATAAGGTTCTGTACTTAGTAT
>JAOXYB010040827.1:0-11116 GCA_028565635.1 Phoronis ovalis | reverse complement strand
GCCAGTATTTCAAACGTAATGCTTACTTTCTTATGAAACAAGGAAACGACCTAGATGTACATGATGAATGGACAAGATGAAAGCATAGTGCCAGTATTTCAAACGTAATGCTTACTTTCTTATGAAACAAGGAAACGACCTAGATGTACATGATGAATGGACAAGAGTAGGTATAATTTGCTAAATACTCTAATACTACAGTATAATCAATTGTATTGCTACTCCACTGTTCAATACTATTGACATGTGTGGTCTACTTTTGGGACAAGCTTCATGGCCAGCAATTCATGAATGAGACCGGGTATGGCGACTTAAGAGAGTGTATATCTAAGTAGTACCATTATTGCAGTTCAAGTTTATTTTAATTCATAATATATAATGCCAAGGATTGTTCAAAGACACAGACTCTATTTTAATTATATTTTATTATTTTTTGTAGTGAAAATTTATATTTCCTATTACAAATTAAATTAGAAGGTGATAGTTTTCATACTGAAAGCTAAATGTTTATTTTGTCCTGATTTCGATAGCTTTTAGTATGAGAAAATTATAAACTCGGTCCGAATTTATCAAGCTCCAATCATATGGATGTTTCAGAATTCCATATGTTAGCCAATCATGTTCGTAGGAATTCCATAGCACGTGGTGTGCTTATGCATTTATGCATTACTGCAATAGCTTGTGATAGGCTCGTACAGGCAGAAATGTATCCTGTAATGTGACAGAGTACGTTAAAAATAGTAGTTTTCACAAGAGGATAATCCTGTCAAAATTTGAGTAACAACTGTATTTTTCCATCAGGTTGGTGGAACATGTTCTATGTACTATTATCTTCCTATAGATAACTCAAAACAACATTATTTATTCTAATTTTTTTTATAATGAAATAGAACCAGTATCTTTGATAAATCCAGTCTTGACTTCAAATTTACTTGCAGAATATATACACATACTTCTAACAACATGACAACTATTTGTAAATGCAATTTCATATAGTATATATTAACACTGTATATATTAATATTTTAACTGTATATATAAAGAGTGACAGAGGGTACAAGGGTCAACCCTGCATTTCTCCAAAATAAATTTAATCATTTTTGAAAGTGAAAGTGAACTGGATAAATTTCTTCATCAAAAACGTAGAACTTAAGTACTTTTAAAAATACTCTTAATGTTATAAATAAGAATGTTGAAAATATAAAACAGTTACTCCATTAGCTTTTACTAGAAGTTTTTTCATAAATAATAAATGTAGAGTAGCCTACAAATTTCACATTTTCTTTCAAACTTCATTCGATTGACAAAAGTGTAACTAAACTCTGAAATATCCACTTCCTTGATCCTCGCTGGAATGTTCTTTCCACATTTCAACATTTGCAGATTTTGCAGAACGAGACATTTCTAATAACGCTTTCATTTTTTGTTTTTCCTCTTCTTGATATGCTTGTATTTTTTTAGTAGTTTCTAAAACTGTCTTCTCTTTTATTTCGCAACATGATCTTTTTCCTGTTTGGTGTTTATCTTGATAAATATCACTTAAAATAAAAACACGAGACACTATGGAAAAAGTCTATAAAAAGGAATGTTACATCCAATTTTATTCAATGATGTTGTGGTCCTACCTTTCTATTACTGACAGACATTTCTATCATGTCACAGTTTAAACACACTTTTCAATTGTTAAGTAAAATTTTATTAGCATAACATATAAGGTGTTCAATTGGATAATTTATAAGCACCATTAACAAAACTACACCAGTTTTGATTTTATGTCAGGGTATTATTAATAAGTAAAAAATACTCCATGAAAGAATAGTCACTCACCAGGCGAGAAAAACTTTTGGATCATGTTTAGTATCTTGTATTGCTCTAAATCCCACTTCAGATTCTGTATCTTGTGGATCAGCCTTAGGTAGTGTTTCAGTAAATACCTAAGTACATAAACAAAATACAAATTTGCACATGGGTAATAAATATTCACCTTCCAATTTTTGTTTCTTGTGACAACTTAACAAATTTTTAGATGGTTCCGTTTTATATATTTTTAAACCGTTTCAGTTAAAAAAAATAAACAGGTTTTTAGCAACATCACAAAGTACAATGACTGTAAATGATATTGACATTTCCAAGAATATTTCTTTAGTTCCACACCAGTTTAAATATGTTAAAGTTGTGTCGATTACAAACCAAATTTAAATTTACAGTTTTCAAGACTAGCAGTAACGAAACCATTATGATGACTGTACATCACATCCGTAAGCTTTAAAATAATTCTGTTTTTACTATTTAGAACAACAGCAGCAGACATTATCTATAGAAATCCAAGGAGTAGAAACTTACTGGTTTATGACATTTCTTAAAAGAGCCAGCTTTGACTGATGTATCTTTACCAAATGTCGAAAATGGTGTGGATGGTGCAGTGTTCTCTCCTCCACTAGGAGGAGAATTCCAGCTAGCCACATTACTTCTAACATTAGACAAATCAGAACTGCTTGATTCAGCAAAACTCAATCGGTAGCCTGCCTTGCTAGGTGTATCATACACATCTACCCCTCGATAGTATTTCTAAAACAATATTTAAACATTTTCCAACAAGAAATTGTAAATTGGTAATGAGACTAAGTGGTAACTTCTCACAGTGTTACTTAATTTAGTAGGAAAATGTAAAGAAACACCAAATAAAATGTAAAGTCTTACTTCTCCATAATCAAAAGTGATCTATACCAAATATTTATAAGCAAAGGACAATATTATTTTTAATTTAAACATGAATATGCTACCAGCACTCAAACAGATCAGATTTAAGTCTAGCTTATTTCTATTACTTACGACTAATGTGATGCACTACACTATCATTTGCCCAAATTTAAATCTGGCATAGTTATTAAAGAATAAGAATATATGTTTCGAATATAATCTATATAATCACAAAGTCACACCTTTGGGAGTTTTCTTGCATTCCACTTCTTCACAAACTTTTTGAAAAGTTCTTTTGCCTTGTCAGATGACATACCATCAAATAATTTCTTTTTCTATAAAATCAAATACAGTATATTATTCCTTATAGGCTATTCTTGTTAATAATTTAGAAGTTATATGTTTGAGAAACAATTTATTCTTGCAGAAAATTTTGTTCAATTTTTTAACTTATGTTCTGTCAGCTTCATTGGTAAGTAATTCCGAAGGTTTCCAGTTTGAGTCTCTCTCACTCATGGTATTTCTGCATATTTAAGCTTATTTTACATGGTTAAACATAACTAGTCAGCACATAATTTCCATTCTGAGACATGCAAACTTGGTTGAGAATATTGCAACCAGCATCAGCTAAGTGTGTAACAGTTCCATGTTGGTATCTTAAAACAAAAGTAACACATCCATGTCTTACCTCATCTAACAGCCAGCTTCTGAACTCCAAATTTTTGTTATAAAAGTCATCTTTAGAAATTTTCTCTGAAAATAGAAATTTAAAATTATTAATCATCTTGGTTAAAAATGAGGCTATTAATCAAATATAATGTTTTCAAAAATATAGCTTGAAAACCTTTAAAAATGTGATTCAATTATCCCTGAAACAGTAAACTTTAAGTTTGTAACTCGTTACACTGAGAAACCTTTGAAATTGTATGTTACACTTATACAGTTCTACGAGTTTAATAATTTTCCTGATATATTTTCCATGCTTGTTATTACATGACAAATAAAATGATGTTTTACACTTCTTACAGTTTATTAACAGAAAGTATCAGTAACAGAGCATTCCACAGTATTTTTTCATTTCCTATATAATTTTGTGTTGCATTACTGTAGGCCCATGGTAACAACATCTTAGTCTTCACGACTTACCATTCACTCTTTTATGCTCCTTTTTCTTTTCTTTTTCTTTTTCTCTCCCAACTCTTTTTTTAGCAACTCGTTTCAATCTCTTAGGTGTTACGTACTCTTCACCAGATTCTTGAAAGTATGACAATACATCTATTGTAAATTATAATACAGAGAAAACAGTTGGCCGCTTTGCAATGTATGTGTCATTTACTTTGTACAAGTTAACTAACAACTGTTTTCACAATACATGAAGGGGGCACTCAGTGTGTTATACCTGAATTTGCATTTCTTAAAAAGCCACTTTGGATTAGTTCTTATCCAAGTGAAAATTATCAATAGTAGTGGACCAAACAATTGTTTAATAACAAAGAAATATACAAGCTTACAAGGAATCACACTGCCCAATATTCTGCAGGAGATAACTATTAAATTTCATAACTAAAACAAACATATTTCTTGTTATCTCAGCCTTAGTAATAATTGTTTCAATTCTTGTACCACAGTGTACTCTTTACATTGTGAAGTTCTGTTGCCTTATGTAATGACATTTTCATTCAAACTTCAACTTTAGATTGTATTTTCTCTAGCTAACTATGATCACCAACAGTTTAACTGGCAATAATGAAAGTATATATTATATGACATTTTCAAAAGGTTTTGTACCATGGTGGTAATATAGAGCTAACTACAAAACAGAAGAGTAGATGAGTGTGTTAAGTTAAATAATTAATATCTGTTTCCTACCTGAAGAGGACTCTGTATCTTCTGCATCAACAGAACAATTCTCTGAATCATCTATATCAGCTTCTTTTTTATGTCTGGAAAAATAATTAAACAAATCATTTCCTTCTTAAAGAAAACAAGTGAGTTGTCCAACCTATAATTCAGTTTGTGTATTGAAGCAATCATTTATGTATGACCCATTGCACTCAATTGTAAAATAAATTCTCTTTTTAAACAATAATTTGTTTCTTTGTCTATATGTAATAAGATAACTAGGTGGAACAGGAAAGTCTATTTAGATAAAAGCTTCCATATTGAATCTAGTCCTGGCTGGTCTGAGATATGAAGCGGCCATGACCCTTCGGACAAGCCGTAGGTTGTCCATAGTAGGGTCATGCTTGCAGGACTAAAAATATCCCCGGGGGTAACAGTCGGAACAGCTGGGTATGCATGTTCGTTACAAAAAAACGGGCGAAAGGGTATGTTTTTCAGCGTTCAGACCGGGCACCCAGTATGCCCTGAAAAGGGTATAAAATAGCTTAAAAATCTTACAAAAACGAAAATTTAGTCCCAAAAATAATAAAAAGGTGGTATATTTTTGTTTGTTGATTTTAGTTGGCGACCATTTTTTTTTGGTTGTCAATTTCTCTTGTTGTTAAAGGTCCTAAAGGCCAAAAAAGGGTATGAGTTTTTGAGCTCATAGGTCCCAATAAGGGTAGGAATTTTAAGCTCCTAGGTCCCACAAAGGTTTTTTTTAACCTTCATAACAAACATGGGTACCCAGTTATTCTGACTGTCACCCCCCCCCCGGGAAAAATATATCCCCGTTGTAAACAGATTAGATTTTTGGGACCCGTTGTTAGCAGTGAGCCAAAAATGTACCCTGTTGCGAGTATACAGGGTAATATGTACCCCGTTGCAAGCATGGACCACTTTGGATGGCAGTACCCTCGGGGTGAGACCCATGACCCTATCTATAGTAGATTTATGTATTCAGGACTTATCCAGCAGTACCATATTTCTTACAAAGAATGATTATCATTATTATAATATTATATAAATTCCATTTTGATGAAATCTGGACTGATGTCGTGATGAAATTATTTAATCACATTTATGTTTATAATTCAGTGTTTGTTTAAGATTAAGAGTAAACAATGATCGGCTGATCGGTCTCCTGACCGTAAACGTGATAACAACACTTAATACTAAAATAGTCACTGGGACTATAGAGTATAGAACAATGACACATTGAGTTTAATTGGCAGATCGAACTATGCCCATCAGGGTTAAAATGAACTTTGAAGTATATTGTCATTTTAAATCAGCACTACTCTTACTGTACTCACAATTTCATTCTGAAGCTGACAATGTATTTCCACCGCGTGTCAAAAATTAGATGGGTAGCACTGAAAATTTTTCAAAACATAGAAATGTTAAATTATCTTCGCTATAATTTTTTTAAAAATGCCGCCATAATTGATTCAACTTCCTGTAGATGGCACCACTAAATAATCAGGTGGCACTTTCGTAACGTTCTCGAGCACAAGTAAGTGCCATCTGGTGGAGAATAGTGATATAATGGGTATTTATTGACGCAGATAGGTGACGCCACTGTTATTCATGTTACAGACAGGCACTGCATTCAAACGAACAATCTAAACAAAAATGTCTTGGCTTAAAGAAAAAATGTGAAAAAACAATAAAGAAATGCTGCTGTTCTCCATCTTTCCAGAAAAATAGCAGCATTTTGCCTTTTAAGCTACCAAGAAAGTAAATATTTCATGCAATGAACATAAAACTTGTTTTGTAATTTTTGTTTATACAAAGCTGTCTTTACACAATTAATCAGATTGTGAAAATTGTAAAAGGCTTTAGTTCTATCATTGCCTACGAAAAAAAAGTAACAAGTATGATATTTAAAAAAACTTATATTTTTATGCTTTTCATTTTTCAGGTTTTAAACATTTACAATTTTATGCTGAACCATCCAACAGAATGTAACTTGTACTTTATTCTACAACACACCATTAAACAAAATTCTAAATACAGACTAGATCTAAGATTCTTCACTAGAAATCAATACTGCTCTACATATATTTTCAGCTTTTTTAAACACAATCACATGATAATGGCAATAATTTTATATAAAATGAAATAAAAAGAACAGAAGAAATATGATTTTTTTTCAATTTCAACATACTTGTAAAAGGGACACACAAAAATTAATTCCATTCTAGGGATACAGGTAACAGATCCAATCTTTATATTCAAAGGACAGGTTTCTTAAATCAATTTTGAAACTTGACACTATTTTTGATCAAAATATTAAGCAATGCCATGTTTAGTAATATATTATCTCATGCCATTCATAAATGTGGATTAAAGACCCAGCCCCATGGCACACTGAAGGTCTCAAAATGTGCTCGACTATACAAACGATAAACTGACATTTTCAATACCAGGTATTCTTACGTAGTAGTCCTGGTGTGAGAGTACAGTCAAAGTATATTTATACATGTTTCCATATTTTACAAGCACCAATATGGCTATAATGTTAACAATGCAAAAAAAGAATGCCAATTAAAAAAGATATAATGATATTAATTGGAGAAAATGTTTCAATCCTCCTGTTACAATGCACAAAAAGTTCACAAAATATTACAAAAGCAATGGCCTTCAGAAGTGTCATGAGCTTCCTTGATGTGCTGTTGAAACTTTTGTACGGACTTCATCAGGTAAAGCACCGGGATTGGTTAGAATCGAGGTTGTTTTGCTGATTTGCCTTAGACCAGTCAGTGAATCTGAAACAATAATGGTGTCAGTGATGTAATAAATGTCCTCACAAATCATGCATTAAATGCATACATTGTTTTCATACTGAACTCGGAATTAATACATCTCAACAATAAACAAACCCACATTTTAAAACAGAAATCTGGACTTAATATTAGTATAAATATGAAATATAAATAAGTATGATACAGTAGTACGATACCGTACTAAAAGCTGCACACAAATACAGGGTAAATTGAATGAAATACTTAAAATGGTGCCTTACTCATTCGGAGGGCAGTAAGTGAGCAATGCTTTTCAGTCCAATTTTCAACTTGTTCTTGAAATTTTTCAGGATCTGTGGAATTTACTGACGCGACATAGCTTTCAACTGCTGGACGCATGATTTCATTAAACTGTTAGGATATGTTAAGGAAAATATTGCACAGAAAGCTACAAAAAATAATTATTCTCTTTATGCAAAACATACATTTTGAAAAAAGGACCTCTTATAGAGGTAAATTTTAAAAAATATTTCAAATTGCACAAGGATACAATCCAAAATTTCCAGTTTTCATCTATCTTTTTCTTCACATATTCCTGACACATACTTTCCATTGTAACACCAGGGGTTCCACAACGAGATGGTGGAGTCACATCCCCAGATACACCACTGGCTGGGAGTTTTGTCTGACACTCCCTGAAACATAAAATATAACTGAGTTGCGAAGGCAGATCCACGTGTGTCCTTGGAGGTATTCTTTTCATAAAATTGTCAGTTGTTAGAGAATTGTTTCTTTTCACTACTTTTTACCCTACCCAAGTACTAAAATCTTTGAACCATTAGGACAATGTTATATTCTTATCATGTTTTCTTATTATCAAAGTTTCTGATTTAGACACTTGTCTCCACTTAACGAATGCATACCCACTATATAGGTAGCCCTGGGGAAATATCCAGGTGTACAATTTGGATCATCTAGCAACAGATGAAAGCACAGAACAAACTTGATTATTTCCACATACTTGATTTGCGCTGACAACTTTCCAACTTCATTTTCCAGCAGAGAAATCTCTTTCCGGACCACCTCTTTTTCTTTTTTTACCATGCGACAATAATCCACAGCTAAAATTAGAATGTGTATGATTAATACAATGTAACGAGCTCTACGCACTCTTTCTTACCAGTGAAATACTGAAAAGAAATAAAGATTGTTTTTCTAATTAAAATAATTATAAAATCTGTGGACCTGTAAAAAGTTAAAAAAAATTAAAATTAGTTAATTAAGCGAATTAACAAATGCATATAATACACACTTATATATACACACAGTATATATACAAAACATACCTGTGGATTAGATTAAAATTTAATAACAATGAAAGCAATAATCACACACACAATGCATGAAATGCACAATGAAAGGCCTCCCCATATTATGTAGCAGGCCTCTCCCTTGTGCCGTAGTTTACAAGGTTACCTTTGTTCAGCTTGGCTGCTTTGCTGTCACCCTTGCCATCTATGTTCGGGACAAGATTCTCAAGCTCGTGGAATCCATTCTGTTATAAAAGAGGGCAATAGGAACAGGTCAGCAATAAACAGAAAATGTAGCTAAAAAAGCTTAACTTACCACCTCGAAGATATGAAACAATATGGAAGCTGTGATAAGGATGTCATCAAATAAAGTTGTTCAGAAGTGGTTATTCTGGGCAGCAATGATTGGCAACCCTTTATGACCTGTGTTTTCTATGAGCTCTTAGCGCATATGCCCAACAGCAAACAACCTGCTATATAGTATATTGCCACAGAAATTTATTACATGAGAATGGACCCCCAATCCCATTGTGCAGTGATTTTGTGTCTCACTGAACATGCATAGTGTGAATTCAAATTACGAAAATAAATTAATAATAATGTACAATAAACAAATAAATGTGGAAAATCTGGAATTGGAAATAAATGTTAAATTAAAAATTTAGAATATAAAATGCAATAATTTCAAACATTATTAAAACAGGGACATTTATATTATAATATTTAATGTTTCATTTTGACTATTTGCAAATTTAAAACAATATAATAGTTTCAGAAAATAGTGCCTGTACATTTTATTATAAAAGTATATATTGAGGAAATAAGCAATATATACTTCGCATAGGCACATACTTACCTTAATCCTCCCTCTTCTCTTCAATTCCGCTTTTATATGTGACTCTCGTTTGTGTCGCGGTACAGGTGCTACTGGCTTACAAGGGGATGCAGCTTTAGGATATTTGGCATCTGGAGAATCAGCCTGAAATAAGAAATATTTTACCAAAAATTATTTTATTTATTTTCAAAAAAATATTTTCAGTTTTTATATCAGAAAGCAAACTTCAGAATAATAAAAATGAATTATCTCGCTTGTTGGTATTCAATTATGATTTATCCCCCTTGTACAAAATCAAGTCACTTCCAAATATGGAGCGTCATACCAAAGACCGCCTTTTTGACCTTATACATTCTACACGTGAAGAGCAACACCCCTCTATGTGAAAGACACAGGATTGGATGAACCATATGAACTGTGATTTGATTGGATACATTATAAACATCATCACAGCCACGCCTCTTAGGGTATATAAATGAGTGCCTGTCAGTTTCCAATTTCTGGTAGTTTGGACGTCGAACCGACAATATAGAGATCTCCGTTCAGATTTCTTTGTTACTGGCGAATTTTTTTAAGTGGGGAAAATAATAACAGTTATGAATAAAAAATAACCACAGCTGTGGAGGTTATAACTTAAGGAAAATAATTAAAGAAATTAAAAGGTCAGCAAGCGAGAGAAAATTACTAGTTTCGGGTAAACACGAAATGCTTTCCTCTCAATCAGCCATAAAAAAGCATGGCGTACTCGAAAAAGATTGCGAAATTACCGGCGAAAACAATGACGTTTTCGTTTCCATTTTATGAATACTATAACTCCTACCTCTAAAAGTGTAGCGTCGTTCAGATCCAGACAGTTGAACAATGCGTTTTCGTCAAAGTTCATGAGCAGCATTTCGATAGAGTTTTCGCCTGCCTTCATTGTTGCACTGTGGAAATCGACTTTGGGTTCTTCTGGGGTCGTGAGAAGTGCTGATAGCTGATTGGCCAAATACAAAAGTGGGTCGACATAATTAGGCGGTAAACAGAATGCTCAAATAAATTTATTTTTATTACTATTAAATTCTCTCTTTTTAAGAGGAATTTCCGTTTATTACTCATCTTTTTAAAAATAATTTTAAATATGTGAAGGTCATAATATCTAAATCTCGCACGTAGCAATTTCCTTATCAGATTCCAAAATTACGTACGCAACTTCTACTATTCGCTAACATATAATTATATCATATTTACTTCTGCCAACCTGTCCCGGGAGCGTGAGACATTCGTCTGCATGTGGCATCCTGCCCACTGTAATTGATTATAGGACAATTCGGTTGCACGTCTTTGAAATATATTTTGTTCTCCCATCCAAATATTGGAGTGGCTGATTGAATGAGCATTAACTATGGGTTGTAATTAACAGGTTTGAACTGGCCTCAGGCTTTGAGCGTAGTATTAAATTTACTTTGGAGCCGTCCATTAATTATGTCAACAAAATAGGGGGGTTGGTTTGAAGAAGTTTGACAATTGTTCAAGATAAATTGACGTCAACAATGCCATTTTTTGAAGAAAATTTCTTTGTTTTTATTGAAGATTGTAGTCGGCTTTCTTTGATGAAAGGTGCGTGCGTTATTGAAGTCACCGCTAAAGGCCAGCTTTAGAGA
>JAOXYB010040805.1:0-13050 GCA_028565635.1 Phoronis ovalis | reverse complement strand
TCGTGCAATATTTCGTGTAATTTTGCTTGTAATATTTCTTGTAATATTTCTTGTAATATTTCTTGTAATAATTCTTGTAATATATATATATTACAAGAAATGTTACAAGAAATATTACAAGAAATATTACAAGAAATATTACAAGAAATCTGACAAGAAATATTATAAGAAATATTACAAGAAATATTGCAAGAAAAATGCAATTTATTATATTTTCATTTTGAAAAAATATTTAAAAGCGGTAACTGAGGGAAATCCTATCCGCCACTACTATAACAGAAACAGTTGAATATGCTTACTTTTCTGCTTCACTGCATGGTGGACCTTCTTTTATAAGTTCTAACACGCTTTATTTATGTATGTTGTGTTCTATTATATCTTGTAATGTTTGTAAGGAATTTCCTATCGATTATTTAGTTACTAACTCACTCTGTCTGTGTGGCTGCGTTGAACTAATTCCCCTACTGCTAAGTCTGCGCTTGGTCGCCTGTTCCGGGTCACACTAGCACGTTTCAATTATTTCAATACCTAGCCATTTTTATTATCGCCTTGTTGAATACATCACCTAACAAATACGGCTAAAAATAAAAACAAAACAGCCTAACAAATCAAATGTGATATCGTTTTCGTATGCATAACCCTTCAAATAAAATGAATTTTTATTGCCTTCTCTACTGAAGAGTGATTGATTTGTTTTAGTATCTGTAGTTTGGATGACTGGTACAGAACACGAAAAAACGTGTATTTCAGTGTTTGACGAAATTTCAATGAAAATGACATTTGCTATTCAAACCGCTCGTTTAACATTTTTGAAGACCTCGAAATGGCGATGTATGAACAGTTCATATCACTGTGTATCTTAAAAGAAAGATAACCGGTGTTTGTATAACACTTTCATAATTATCATTTAATTTACTGTGTAATTTTTGTTTACACAACGAACAAAAATTACACGTTTTGCACAATTATATCTTTTATATATTATTCGACATATTCAGACCAACTGTATATTTCAGTTGAATAAGCAGGAAATAACTACATGTAATATCTATCTGTAATATCTATACTTGTATATTTATACATTACACTGCGTTTTTGATTTATCAAATTTTTGCCGGGTCAGACACGTTTTGATCACTTTTCATGTTTTGAAGAATTTTTTGTTAACAATGATATTTACTTTTGAAACAGTACTCCAATAAAAATGCATGTAATATGATAAGACTGAATTATCCGATAAACTCAAATACTCTTATCTTGAGTAAGCAAGAATTAACTAAGAAGTGATGAACATACCTCGTGGACAGATCTAGAGTGGTAAGCCAATCAGGACGCTGATAATATGTATGTAATATATGAAAAACGAAGTCACGGGCAAATATATTTATTCAGCATTGAATTTTAAATTTATGTATTTAAAAAAATAATTTTTTTTTGGACTCTTTTGAATTTAATTTCTCGATATTTTTAACCCCCATATAATGTTTTGGTTCTATATCTGGGCAGCTGCTAATATTTACACACTAAAAAATGCATGAACAAGTACAGTTACATCCTCATATAGACAGGACTGTAAACTTTTATTATCAAAAATTAGTCTAAAATGTGTTTGGTTCATCACGTACACGTTCAAGGTATTTTTTTGCTTAAAATGCAGTGCTTTAACGATTCGACATCACAACCATCCCAAATGATATTGCATTGCTGCTTGCAACTCTTGATATTTTGGAGGTGTGTATATCCCGGGTAGCTATTTTTTACAACTACCTATATATACGCCACCTTAACTTGATTTTTTCTTTTCATTTCGCGCTGCGCAGTAGTTAAAGAAAATCAATAGGATAACTATACTTCAGCAGTGTTACACTATTGCTAGCCAATATCAGTGATTTCAATGATAAAGTTTGTTTTTTGTTTGATAAATGTAAACTTTGTGAACACTTTTATGCATGAATAACACAATGACACGTTTCTGGTGGGTATTCTTAGAAATGTGTTTAAATTTTAGGAGCGTCTGTAACCAGACAATACGCAATTTAAAGTTTTGAACAAGTTTAGTTTGGCAATGTTGACAAAAAAATAGAGTGATATTTTTAAAAACAATATTCTGGATTTGGTTGATTTAAAATTAGTGGAAAAAAAACGGAAAAAGAAACGGAATACAATTCTTATACGGTATAATTTCTTCTTATAAGAAAACATTGAAAAACCTTTTTTTTTTAATTATTCACTATTTGCTTTCAAAATTAAATTTTTATCTGAATATAGAATCAGTTGTTCAGGCAACATTGAACTGATGAAAAGTTGGAATTAATAAAGTGGTTCATCGATCGAATATTAATACTTTACAATAGTACAAACCTTCTTTGGTTGTGTTCCATTTAGTTTTAGTATCAGTCTGCACAGTGTAAGGATATTATTTATCAAATTGTGTTCTGTAAGTAATCAGTTCGATGAAGCAGGAATTAACTTGTCGAAAAATCCCTTTTGAAAAAATGATCAAATTTAAACAACATTTTGTTTCTTATTTAGCGTTATTTTAATTTCGCTTCAAAAGATCTATTCACCGCAACAAAACGTCGAGCATATTTTGGAAATATTACAATTCTGGTACCGTTCTCCTGGACTAGAAACAACCAATGGATTTTAGCAAGGACAGAATCATTTGAAAGGTATGATTTTTTGTGACAACATAACCATAATGTATAACAGTAATCAAATCATTTAAACCCTCGATTTTATTCCCCATTCATCCTGTTTATTTTAATCTTTGTCACGCGCAAATCGCTCTGTAATCAATTTTGCAATAGTTTATTATGGTTTTATTAAATAATCTTTTACCAACTAAAAACGCACCTATTTCCCATTGAATTACCAGCCTTTAAATTTGTCATCAGCTAATACCACAAATATCATTTATGTTTATTTTAGGCACGTATTACACCATCATCGTCGCGACTATTTCTGTTTGCTTGAATGGTTTGATTAGATAATCTTATTTGTTTTATTTTTCGAACAGGGCTAATATTATCATCGATAAGCCGAACAGTAAAGCCCAAGATAACCCTTACGTCAATCAACCAGGAAAATGTGGCGAACCAGGGAAATATATGCATCTCACTCCTAATTATCTTATGGATCGAAGGGTGGCTTCAGCCTGGGGACCTATAGGTTGGCAAAACATGTGTTTAGTTTTTTGGCCTGAAATCGAAATGACGTGTTTGTATTCATCTTAACGTTTTATAGTCACATTTCGTTATGTAACTCACGAAAAATGTCTTAGTTACTCGTAGAATTGTATATGATGTTGAGGTGGTGCTTAGTTTTTAGCGGACAAGGATTAAATAAACAGATCTGATCATGACTACTATTTTATCACGACTAGCCCTCAAAATTTATTTTGTTATTCACAGATGTTAGAAATTCTATCAACAAGAAACTGCGAGAAAACTGCTTGTGCCTGTTTAACGAATCAGCATAGTTAGTTATAACAATGGTTGTTATCTATCCGTTGCTATGTATAATATCCGCCGGTAACACGCTGTCGAGCAATGTAGAGTGTAATTAATCGCTATAGAATATAATGTTAGTGAATATAATTATTATAGCGATGTAATTCAAATGTTATTAACGGCCGGGTGCAGCATATTTTCTTTTTTCAAATGAAAGTTACAACTATTTAGCAACGGCCGACTGTAATGATTGATGCAGAGATATGTTTCATTATAAATAAAAAAATATTTATATACGTATTATCAATTGTTATGGTTACATCTTATAGATCTTGCCAGTTAGTTTGATATCAAGGTCAGTGAGAAGAAAATGTATTTCATCTTCAACAGAAGGTTTCTTTGCTTACATATTCTTTGTAGTGCTGGAGTTGGTTTAAGTTGTTCGTGTCTCCCGCAATGTGTAATAGATATGAGCTAACGTAGACTTGCTCAAGTCCTTGTGAACTTAAAAAAAAAAAAAAAAAAAAAAAAAAATATCTAATTCTCTTTTTTATGTCTTTTACATCAGTGTTTTTAATTATCTCGAAATTTTTTTTTTTACTATCATATATAGGTTGGGTGTTTGCCGTCCTATGGACGGCTAATACTCAACATACATATGATAGTAGATAATTAAAAACACTGATGTAAAACACATAAAAAAGAGAAATAAACATTAATTTTTTTTTAATTTTTTTTTAAGTTCATAGGGACTTGAGCAAGTCTAGAGCTAACGCTACTGTCGTTGATGATACACATTTTCTCTTTTCAATGAAAAAAATATATAATTTTTCATATACGGTATTTAGTACCGTATTTTCTAAATTACTTCTCAAAGTTTAAAAATTGTTACATTTGTTTTGCAGGTCGTACTATTATTCATGAATTCGGCCATTTAAGATGGGGTCTTTTTGATGAGTATCCAATAGCTACCGAGAATGATAACAGATTTTACCACTCGTCAGATCAGGAGGGAAATTTAGTCATTGAACCAGTCAGATGCTCAAAACAAGTATTTATATTAATAAATATATATACAACACGTACCTTTTATTGTGCTAATGTATAATTGCATTTTAAGTATATTGCAGCCAACAACCGTTATAGTCGAACACTGTACATTCTGATAATGGGCAGTCACAATACTGGCTGTGTTGTATTGGGTAATAGTTTTTTATTAATCGAAACAATTCAATTGTTATTGCAATGCAGCAGCGCTGGAATAACATCACCAGTAATGCCATTATGAAGCATTGATAAATGAACTAAAGTACGTATTTTTATGCGCAATTTCTTGCACCGGGTCTTAGCTTTGTAAAGCTATCGAATCTTAAGTCTAAGTTTAAGATGCGTTTAATTACATTTAGACTAAGTTTAGACTTTATGCCCGTCGTAAGATAACTTCGAAAAACTTACCCAGGGTGTCTACTAGTATTTGAAAATTCAACTAATTCTTGCTGCAAATACTCAAAATAATGAGCATGTACACTTTAAAATGATTTAGGCAAAAGGTTACACAGCGCATGAGGAAACAGGAGCACCTTGCTTAATAGATCCAGCAACATCATTGTATGAAGAGGCGTGTACATTTTTACCTGACATGAAAAATTCTACTGCTGAAGCGTCTCTAATGTTCTGGCACTTTATCCGGAGTGTAAGTTACAATCCATTAGTGAGAACATTTCATTATTATTTTCTACAATTTGCTACAAGTATTATGAAGTTCCCTGATACTTTCCTCATTATACCAGTAATACTGTTGTTTCCTAAATACTGTACGGGTTTTTTTTCGCGCAACAAACTTCTGTCAATTGATAACAGTTTTGTGGTTGGGTCCAATCTGACATACAGAAATCCACTAGTAAAATCAACATAAATTATAAGTTACTGCGGATCGCATGAACAAATATATGCACTCAACAGCAAGTCAATGTTTTCAATATAAAACTTTGTTTTTCCCGCATAAATTCAACAATATAAGTTGCATATTTTTCAGACTAATTCATTTTGTGATAGCGATCCTACAAATCCATCTACCTATCACAATGACGAAGCTCCTAATAAACATAACAGGTTATGTCACGGCAGGAGTCATTGGGACATTATGAGAGAGCATGAGGATTTTGTAGGTAGAATTTATAGTGTACTTCTCAATAAACTACTCAGTCGTTGTGAGCAGCATGATATTTGTACGTACGTATCAACAAATGCAAATTTCTCATTTTTTATTCATCCTACATTTCTCTTTTCAAAAATATATATTTGCTAAGCGCTTAAAGTCATAAGTGTTTTTTATTACAGGTGGAAACAATTCTCCAGTTAAAAGCAACATAAACACAAGACCAACATTTACAGTCGTTCAGAAAGGGGAACCACGTGTTGTTCTTGTTATTGACACAAGCGGTAGCATGCGTGTAAGTTTTTTTACAATAGTTGCTCGAAAGATTGTGGATTTCATTATTTGTACAAATTACATTCATTTAGTTACAAGAACTATCTGCACGACGATGCATACATAAATTTTAAATAAAACCTATTTTTATTTTGAATGCAACAATTTTCGGTTTGTGTACAACGTGGACAGTTGTGATATATCTAAACAAATCCAACTCTGTTATACGCTGTTTATTAATGCTTCTATTAATTAGTATTCCGTTACATTTCCCCAGGGATCGAAATTAATAAAAGCCGTTCAGGCCGCTACTGAATATCTGCTTGATATAGTGGAAGACGGGACATCTGTAGGTATAGTCACTTTTGCAAGCTCAGCAATAATTCGTCACATTTTATTACCAATTACAACAGAGCAGGACAGGAAGAAGTTAGTTGATGCGTTGCCTAAAGTAGCTACTGGCGGTACTTGCATTGGTTGTGGATTACTAAAAGCAGTTGAGGTTAGGTCCAATATGATAGTGCGCTTCGTTTACCCATAAAGTAACGCATATAGTTTTGAGTTAGCACCTTATCTATCATCATTTTTCTTGATTCTGATAAGTTATTCTTTTGTAATATATCTTTTGTTAAAGTGGCAAGTATGATTTGGAGCTACTTATTATGCTTATTACTTCCATGTCAGAATTTGAGCAATTAAATGAAAATATACCGTTCACACATTTTTAGAAAGGTATTAACTAAAAGACTATGGGCGTTTTCACATTATGGGTTAAAAAATTATAGGTTATAGAAATCAGGTTTCCCCCAAACTTATACATATTTTTTATTTCTTTTTGAAATAGTTGAGCAAATGAAGCGTATGATAATACAGTTAATGACATGTTTTAAACGTGCACTGGAGATAAGATTCTAGAGATACCGCCCCAATGCAACATTAGCGAACCTGAAATTGCTTTAAATTATAAGATATATTAATATTGATCACCCCGTATCCTAAAATTAAACGGCTCAGTAAATAAGTTGAATAGCAATACATAAGATGTGGGAGTTATATATAACCCTACTGAATATGTAGATTATAAACGCATGTCGGGGTTACATTTATAGAGATTTGACAGTTCAACCATGCGATAGGAAGAACTTTACGCCATATTAATCGAAGCAGTGATCGATCCAAGGAGTGAAATATAAAATAAATAACAAAAACCGAAAAACCCTCTTTCTTTTATGTATTTGGTACGCATCTTTAGTGATCTCAGTAGAGATATCCTATTCGATCGATAGATAACTTGTCGGATAATTGCACTAGGCTATTGTTACTGCGCTCACATTACATGGAGTTGCTAAAGAGGGGATCTGAATAAGATTTACAGCAACAATGTATTATCTACTACGTAATTATATAGCAAAAAATAATGAACATAGTATTTCGAAGAACAAGAACTTCAAAAATAGATTATTACAATTTTAGTTATTCCTAGTTTGTGTTTAATAACCAACATTTGTACCAAATCAAGTAACTGGGCTGATTTCCCCATTTTATTCCTCGCAGGCAGTTATACTACCGTAAAATCTTTAAAATTTACATAATTTTTAAAATCTCTGGAGTCAAGATTAAATTAAAATGTATGCGATTGATTCTTTTATTTTGTTTCTATAAGTAACTTTCTATTTTGCAGTTAATAAAATATCCATCTATATTATTGTAATCTAACCTTGAAAAATTGGTGTGGAGATTTAGGAGTTAACTGGAGCTCTATAACTCATAAACTTCTATTCCATAACCCATAGTGTGAAAACGCCCTATGAAAGCTTACTTTTTGTATATTTGACACTGGATGGTGGAATCAGTATGCTGGTTGCCATTTTTGGTAAAACCTTACTTGGTTTTTTAACTTTTAGTTGAATATAGTCACTCTATGACTTGATTGATTTTAACATTTTCAGATTCTCGAACAAAATAGACAGAATGCAGCTGGCGGATCTGCATTCCTCCTTTCTGATGGACAGGATAACGGAACACCTTCAATTGGTCAAGTTTTACCTAGAATGGTACAGAAGGGTGTGATAGTTGATACGGTATTGTATACACAGAATGCAGATGTCCAGCTCTTATCACTGGCTGCTGCCACTGGAGGAATGTCATTTTACTCACCAGAAACTGCAACTACGACAGCACTGAAAGATGCTTTTACGAAGACAGTAACAGAGAGATCGCAGAAACTGGTTGTCGTGCAGGTATTTCATTTTATTTGGTACCTTGTCTTTTTATGCATATGTATTTACATGATGGTACTAATTAAAGCGTAGCTGTATGTTCCACTGAAGTTTACATGTAATTACGATTTTTTTTCTCCAGGTCTTTGACGATACTCTATCCCTTAAAGCAAATGAAACATATTCACAAAACATCTATGTTGACAAAGACATTGGTAACAAAACAGAATTTATCATTACTTGGCAAACCAATATCAGGCCATCGATAGCAGTATCCATTCAAAGGCCGAATGGTACACTTATCATACCGGAAAACTCAGCATATAACGATGCCACAAAGACTGTAAGGATTTCTATTCCTGAAACAGCAGAACCTGGCAAGTGGATGTTGACTATCCGGCATACTGGACCCGTAGGGACATTTGCACCTATCTATCAGTTACAGGTTTCTGCAACATCACGTGCAAGAGATATGCACGTGAGACCAATTACATTGAAGTCAGAAATCAACAAACCTGCAGTGGATTTTTCCGGTTGGTGCATATATTTTATTAATTTTCCAAAATCGTTTAATCTATCAAAATGTTAATGTTAATAATTCTACACAAATTCTACAAACTAATATTAGCAGTCGCACCAATATCGTAGTCTTAAAATACGGTAAGGAAGTACTTTTAAAAAACACCTATCATATCATTGCGATTTTTTTATTAGGGTTAAATTACAGTTGTAATACTGATTAGGTAAAACTGTGCTCCAAGCTAACATTGCATATGCAAACATGGGTGTATATTTTCTAGACCCGAGTGGTATTCAGTTGATTGTCTATGCAACAGTAACAAGGGAATACACACCAGTGGTTGACGCTGATGTGGAAGCTATTATTGAGACAGAAACGAATACATTCACTCAAAAGTTGCTGGACAATGGAGCAGGTATCTTCGATACTACAATTAAATCCACGGTTACAAAATGAGTCTCAGAAGTAACAAATAACATTACTAATGCAGACTTACTAATATAACATTTACAGTAAAATAATCAAAACATTCAGCATATCATACTTACTATAAATTAGTATCAACATTACTTTATGAGTAAAAAACTGGTTGCAACACAAATAACGAATCACACATATTTAATTTAAAACAACTTCTGCGATTTTTATCTGTATAATGTATCATTTTATGGACGCGTTATATCAATGGATTTTAATAATATAAAGCATATTGCATCGGTGAATTTTATTAATATTACTGTCACCGTTTCGTGTACGAATTTTTAAAATCAAGTTTCAAAGTTGAATTAGTGAAAACAGATGCCTGTACCTGTCGTCGTGCCAACTGTATTGTATGTTTCGTAGGAGCTGACACTACAAAAGAAGATGGTATCTATTCAGCTTATTTCTTGCACTTTGCTGGCAATGGGCAGTACAGTGTTAAGGTGAAGGTGAAAGGTGACTCCAGTACAGCAAAATTTAAAACAGTTCAGGCCGGTGGACAAAGCGTCATTGATGTCAATCAGATATTGTATAGAAATGGCAGTAAGTTTTCAAAATAGTATGCAGTAATTACAATATATCAAAATTATGACTTAATTGTTTCGTTAACAGATAAATTGAGTGTTTACAATGCAGACGTTCTCCTGTTTGGTATTTTTGGTAACTTCAACGAAAAGGTAATGTGAGAAAATAAAAGACAAAAAAGTCTCATTAATTCTAAATGTAATGTTTTTTAGCAACACAGAATGTCACATACACATCAGTGAATAGTTTTTCCCGCGTGACTTCAGCTGGGTCATTTGCGGTAATTAATCAACCACCACAACCAACAACGAGCGGTGGGACTGGCACACAGGCGCCTATCATCCCAGATATATACGCCCCTGATGCCATTAATGATTTAAAGGTACGTGGCAAATCGATAAAGTATGGTATGGTGACAGCTGCAGCGTATTCTGTTTACGGTTCTAGTTATTTTTTTAGCATCTTATACTTTGAGTTAATTTTTGTAGTTTAATGAAAAGATCACCTGCCACATGATTAAGTTATCTGGAAAGAGCCTATTTGGGGGGAAAAACTTAAACATTTGTTATACATATGTAAATTTCAGGTCTAGGCCTATATGATTAACACTCATGCAGATGCAAAGCAAACGAATGGCTAAAAATAAATCCCAGCAAGAAATTCCAAACATATTTTCTTAGAGTGTATTTTCTTAGAGTTTTAAACTTTTGGTTTAAACTTAATGATATTCTTTAAAATATGAGCACCAGAAAAAATGAAAAAAAAATCTAGCCGTTGAAATTTGAAGCAGTATAACTTTTAAATGAAACGACATTTTTAAAATGTGAGGCATATTTTGGATATTACTTTATTTGAAGCTAATTTAGCCAAGTTGCATCTTTGTATCTGTTGGGGTGCTTGGCTTTCACGTTTCCAAGCTTGTCTTTACAGAATGTAATTTTTACCCCAAAATGACCACTTTACTGATTTGATGAACACGTGAAAAGTAAATTGTCATACTCTTCCAGTTCTTACCTTTATGTTTTCTTTTTTAATGTTCAAAATTTGACATGAATTTTACATTGCCAATAAGTTGTGCTTAACATTAAATACAATTTAGGTTTGAAAATGATACATAAACTATTATTCTTGTTTCTAATTTTAAGGTGATAGATACTTCCTACGAAAATTCAACGATAACTTTGCACTGGACTGCTGTTGGAGATGATCTTGACCAGGGACAAGGTACTGTGCCTTTCTCCGAACAGCTGTAGTCTTCACTCTCAAATCTTGCATTGATCAAAGGATGAGTAACCTCGTATTCTTAAAATTAAAATTCTCGTGCATTCGAATATCTTCTAAAGCTAGAGATATGTATTTCTACAAACTGCTTTTCATCACAAGCACAAATCTATTTTTGTTTGGTAAAAGCCATGTTCTTTATCTTACAGCCTCTTCATATGATTTACGAATGCATACACATTTTCACGAATTGCGCAACGACTTTGATAATGGTACAGCAGTAAATTCATCTCAACTTCTGCTTGGTGATCTTACAAAACCACTACCATCAGGTCAAACGGAAATTTTCAAAATACAACTTGACAAGAATCAAGAAAATGTCACATACATCTTTGCAGTGAAGGCAATAGATGATCAAGATAACGTTAGCCCAATTTCGAACCTGGTGCCTGCCGCCTTCTTTTACATTCCCCCTGCAATGATTGTCGGAGCAACAACACCACCTACTGTTAATCCTACAATACGAGATACGGTCACCACGGACAAGTATAATACTACTGAAAAGCCTGTAACAACAGATCAGGTCACTGAAGACGGTTATGCGTCCACTGTAAAGCCGGGTAATTATACGACACGAGATACGGTCGCCACTGGAAAGCCTGCAACAACACAGCCGGTCATTAAAGACGATTATTCCTCCACGGTAAATCCTACAACAACAAATCGTGTCTCTAAGTTCGATTATTCCAGAATCATTACGGTTGAAATAATCATAGGTTTAGCCTTAGGAGGTGTTGCTTTAATTGTGATTCTTGTTCTTGCTGGCTCATGTTGTTGCTGGAAACTAAAAGCAAAGAATAAAGTTCATCAAATGAAGGAAATTCATGACAACGTGGCTTGTATTAGTAATAACTTGGTATAAGTTGTGTACTGTGTTTGAGGGGTTATTCTATATTTTTATATAGACTACATAGACATGTACATTTGGCTAACATAAGCAACCAATAATAAAGCAAGAACAATAACAATATAATGACGATTTCAATTATATATAAATCACGGAGAGTGATGCAGAGGAGAATTCACAAATTGTGTTTTGAACAGTTTATGAGGACATGTTTTAGGGTGTGAATCCGAACATGCAATTTTGTGATGCTTTAAGTTATACCAATTATATGTAATTATGTTCGGTACAGTCACGTGATTAGAATGCTATAGTTAGATAATAATTTTCGATCATACTGGTGTAACAAAGCGCACTACTTTTCGTTTTTGCTTAGGAAATGCATGTAATATGAAATAATAGGCTATATAGGCTATTTTATATGTGACATTTAATAAGTGACACATTTGGGCGGCACGTACATTCATCATATACGAAAGTACTCCTCCGGGAGTACAGGCACAGTTTTGCAATGAATTGTAATTTGATATCATGCGATCTGTTTAAAGTTATCAGCATTATACAGTTACATATTTAGCTTATCAATTATAGGCTGAAAACATTAAATTACAAAATCATAGCTTTATTTGCATAATTAACATCAGAATTATTGTTAGTGCAATAATAGATGCAATACTTTAAATGGCGAAGATGTTTGTTTCAAGTTTATTGTCACCTCAGTACTTGCTACACAGGCCATAAATCTTCTCGTGAATGGCTGTCTCCCTCCCCCCCCCCATACCAAACATGCAAAACAAGCATCATAAATTCAACATAAATTAATGGCAGCTAAGAAAAAATGTGCTGTTTCCTCTTTCTTATTCGATTGAGGGCTTCAAGATAGAGAAGCTAGAAGTGAACCCTATTTCAGGTCTTGAGAATCTCAATATTAAATAATGAAAAAGGAACTAACTAATTGTCATCATAACTTTTGACACGGCTGTTTATTTTATAATTCCCTCTTCAATTTCAAGATTTATATTTTCCGAACTACGATTTCAGCACAAGAATAATGAGATTAACCAAGATTAGCCTGATTTACAATAATAGGCATTTAGTTTGACAAAATTCCAGTTGATAGACAATCAACTGAATTCGTATCGGTTATGTCTACACAGATTTTATACTAAATAATAATTATATAACTTTTTTTATTCTCATTCCATGTCTTCCGCGACCCAGAGATGGCATAAGGATACAATTAATTTTCCCATCCACCTCAATAGTAACATTTTGCCTTCTAGTAAATAGACTAACTC
>JAOXYB010040794.1:0-13050 GCA_028565635.1 Phoronis ovalis | reverse complement strand
ATAATAAGCTGGAAGTCCATAAAGGAATTTTTTTTTGGTGATAGTGTATGAACATAAAATTAAATTCTGTCTATCATATAGGGATAGAAATTTACATAGGGATTTAAACTCAATTTTTAACAAAAATGAATTTAAAAATACAACAAGGGTCTAAACTTAGACTATACAAATATATAAACATTACCCCTGGATATCACTGACCTGATAAGTATTGTTTTGTATTTTGCACGTTTTAAGGTAAGTTGAAAATATAGATTCGGTAACAAAAAAAACAATTGATCATGATTCATATAATAAAAAACTAAATAACATTATGAAACAATTGTTTTATTGTGACCTTCAGGTGTGCCGCCCTTGTCCTCGGCTGTCATTCATTAAAAAACTATAGTTTCCGGCTACAGGAAACCAAGGAAACAGTTCTCGGTAATGACACTATATGCTAGCCTTAATAATTTATAGATCTATCCAAACAGTTAAACAGTATGCTTTAATGTTCAATCGGTTGCTAGTCCGCATCGTAATTGAAGTGGACTTCTTTCTCCCATTCGGTGTCTGTCCATTTCCCGTTTTCTGCCTTATTAGGTGGATCAACGCTCCATATCCACTTCTTTGCTGGCACCATCCAGTTTTTACCATATTCCGCTTCAACAACTGACTGTGCCTCACATGGTACATTAAATCGATGTCCAAGAAGTTCACAGGAGCATAACGAAAATTGGGGATAAGTGAACCTGTGAAAGTAACATACTAGGTAATAAGTTTCCCCGGCACTAGCTTTGTGTTCGTAGCAAAAAAACCATTACGCTGTACATGTATCATGCAGCATGTTAATTTCTTTTCTTTAAGGATGATCTATTATATAATTAAAAGTTTTTTTTTAAATTTTGACTATTAAAACAGTAATCTGTATATCCTGCATTTTATATAACAACGAACTAAAATTGATCATAGAAAAGTACACAAATGCCGAAACATTTTATAGCACGGAAAAATAAAAAAAAATTAAATAAACCACCGATTGTGCGTAATCGGGGGGGGGGGAACAAACGCCAAAATATGGTGGCGGTGTAACGCCATATGTAAAAAACACTTAACCCGTGATAAAACTGCATTCCAAAAATGTACCCTATGGTAAAAAAGTATGCAAAAACAACCTAATGTAAAAAAATCTTGGAAACGTGCACCCCGCATGTACTAATAATTTATTGAAAATATATACTCATGGTAACAAAATTTTTGCTTTCAGCGCACTCATGCTGTTAAATAAACATAAAAAGATACCCCATAGTATATAAATGGAACCCTAAGAAGGGGGCCCATATACAAAACCAGGCACATAGAGTCGGTATTTGAGTTTTAATAAATTAATAAACACTTACTTGACTTTAGAGTGGTTTGGAACTCTTACTCCACCAATCCAGGTTCTGTTTTTGTTGTGATAAGTAAAGAAGATGTCAATATGAATTCCATATCCCCACATTTGAAATTCATAACTGTCTGACAGCTAAAATACACCAAAAGTATAAACTCAAAAACATACTCTTAAATATAAAACATTGCCCAAATTCTTTTAGAGAAATTTTACTATTGATGGTCGCAGGGCTGTTAGTAATAGATAATAGAGGCAAGCTTGTAAGAGAACGATGTGGTACTTTTATAGTGTTTATCATATAAAGAAGTAATGGTGACAATGCCGCCAATACCTAGATAAGAAACCTAAAATTAGATTATTTAAAGATTAAATTATACATATTTTTTAATATGTAGGAATATATTTGAAAAATGGTTTTACATTTTAAAACCACTATATTTTCTGTCTACATGTACCAAGCTTTACATGTAGTGATATTCGATGGTTCACATATTTTCAAAAACTTTCCAAATAAATAACTACAAGCATACACGTTAGTTCCGTAACTAAGCCAATGTAATGTAGAATTTAAAAAAGGAGTTATTGTAATGTGACTAACGGTTTACGCCGGATGCCAGAGGGATATTTTGCAATTATGGCGCAATACAACAAGCCATCCAACAAATTATATGTGTTAATCCATAACACTAATTACACAATGACACTTATGTTACAGGTACCTTTCCGAATATCCTCCTTAGCGTCACTATTTTATTTTTTTTGAAGGCTTTTCTAATTGAGTCATCGTGTTCGCCTATCCAGGCACCAAAATCAATGTCGCTGGTATAATACATAACGCCACATTGTCTATGCCATCCCAATATGGTGCCACTGAATATCCAAAGTCTCTTTTTTAAATTAATCATATTTTTCTTTACATGTACCATAGCCTTAATCATCCTTGCTTCTCTTTCTAAGTTAGATTTGGATAGATCTGCGTATTTTTCCCTAAAATCTCTTGCACTCGTATAGTTACATTCTAAAAACTTTGATGCTGGAAGCTGCCACAAGAATAGATCTGGTTTTACTGGTATTTGTATTCTCGTCTCGTGGTCTGCTAGAATTACTTCTTTTGTAGCAAAGCTTCAAAAAATAAAGGAAAATTTACATTCAACCCTTTATTACTTACAAATTAAATATAGATTTAATCAATAATGTAAGAAGCATCTATTATGCAGATCATTATGCAATATATGAAGAATTAATTCACATTCATGTAACTTACATTTCAAATGCTCTTGCGTGAGATAGGAACATGAACTGTTCGTTATGTGCAATCATATCCTTATTTTTTATTCCTCCATGCCATAGATACGAGTCTTTTCTTTTGTACAAAATAACTAGTTCAAAGATATGATTTTTAGTTGCAATTAAACAACCTAGCGGAATGCTATCATTGGTCGCATTAGCTGATGTTGTATCTAACTGTCTAACATCTTCTCCTACAAAGCAAGTAATTGAGAATCCATGCTGTTTCGCAATTTGCTTAAATCCAACCTGTAAGCATAAAAAAGAACAAGCATTATATATATGATAAACTAGACGTAGTACGTGTCGTACGTGAACACCGCGTATATGGCTTCTATATAACATCCTGGTCAACTCCACCTGAAAAAGTCTGTTCTATGCTATGGCAGCCATTTTGAATCCAAGATGGCCGCCACATTTCTATTTAATAAAACAAGCATGTACGCTTTTGACGACATCTTGTGTCTCCATCATTGGGAACTGCTTGGAGTTGTTGGAGATGCATGTCGAAACCGTGAATATGAATACTTGTCTCTTTTAACTGTTTACTAGATTTAGTTACATTTGAAATTTACCAGAATATTATAGGTGAAGAAATATTCAGGACGACCTCCGTCCATACTTACACTTGTTAGTGTTTCTACATGATTTTGAAATACAGCTAATGCCGTAACATCCTTCCTGCCATTTGGTGGTGTTTTCATATTGCCAAGTATCCATGGTTCCAAGACAATAATTTCTATGTCAGCTTTCCTAGTTACACTAATAATTTCTTGAACCTCAACATTTGGTGTAGCAGCAAGTATTTCCTGCAAGAAGTCCCCAATTTAATTGTCAGACAATTGTGATAAAACCACATAGTAAATCGTCAGTGATATTTAAAGTTCAATTCTATTTTATATTTATTATCTGCTGATGACATTTACACAAAGTGTAAATAATCTTTTGATAGATGCTCATTTAATATTGGTCAACATTCATTTTCTCGATTCCGACCTGAGCCTGAATAATGTTCGTTACATCACAGTAGCCCTACATATGACCCTACTTGGTGCTGAGTATATATTACCTATTGGACATAAAGTACATGTGTCGCGCCTTCAGGTCGCAATTTCACGCTTTCCAAGGGTTCCAAGTATAACTTATAGAGTCTCTGTTTCATTCTTCCCGGTATAATTTTGGGTAGTACTTTTCACGTTTTAGGTATAAACTCGGGTAGAATTTTTCGTTTGTTGTGGTATAATTTCGGGTAGGTATTTAATTGTGTTATTTCTATCTGGCTGATGCAGAAAGTAAAAAAGACCACGATACGCTAACCACACGCCAATAAACATGTCACACGACGAACACTTACTTACCGCATTGACAGTTATTTTAAGAATGACCTCGGGACCCAGCACGGCAAGCGATTTGGTTCTGGAACGATTCTGTGACCGTGATTTTAACGTCCCCTTGGAAGTATGAGTCTTGATTTTACCACAGGTGTAAGTTCGGGTACTATGCTATTTTGTAGTTTTGGTGTAATTTCTGACCTATTTTTTAGGGTTACCTAGGTATAATCCCGGGAATAATTTAAGTTTGGGTCATGATTTTTGAGATCCGCTGGCACATCCCCACCCAAATCAACACCAAGTACATCCCAGGGTTGAGATAGCAAAAATACTGTCAGCCGTAGATAGAGCTAAGCCTATATATACCTTAGACAATACCAACAAATATCAAAATGCGGGTACAATTTCGTTATATATTTCATTATTAATTTTTTCAAGTATTAAAAATGAACATGTTAGTTTGTCCTACCGTATGTTCTTTGACTGAATATTCCTTTTTGGATGTTGTTTTGGTATCTCCCTCCGTAGTTTGTACAATCGTGGCAATAGAAAGTCTAACAGGTTCAGGGACGGTTGCCAGTGAACACTTTAATACCTTTGGCAAAATTGCCAAACAAACAATGAGGATTATAAGACATACAAGTAACAAAGTTTTCGGATATTTTCGGACAGACATCTTTTTAAATTGTCAACGATAACTGTATCAAATTGACACAAAGATGCAGGTGGTTTTCGTGAAGTGATTTGGTGACTTAAAACCACAGCATTGTTATACTATTATTAGCATCCTGAGTTTCTTCTAACATATCTGGGAGACTTGAAACTAGTCTTAGTCCAATGTCGGCCAGGCACTGTCAATTTTTCTGTATACTGTAATCTAATACAAAATAGTTACGTATTCCTATAACATACTGAACTCAGTGAATGTTTCATCGTTACAAAATGTTCAAATTTCCCTGGAATTTTTCTTCGTCTTTTTTGTTGCAAAATTTATGTCTGACATCTGCCTTCGTTACTTCGGATTGTAGCTGTCCTTGTTGCAGATAACTTATATCGCATATACCAGATGACCTACCTGTTGGAGGCTACCGGTTGGGAGTCACAATTTGAATAATTTTGAGTTCCAAGGGGCAACATACCACCTTAGATGTCATACATGGATATAACTATTATTATTTAGCACCTGACCCACCTGAGTTTTGTACTTTTGAACCCCAGTCGGAATTTGATAAATCATTGATTCAAAAGATAAAAGTTTAAATCATTGTAAGTTGCTTTATCACCATCTAGTTTTGATGACTTAGCTAAACATACAGCCAAGTTGAGTTTAAATATATATATTTGAATTCTCACGGTAATAGATTTTATTAAAAACAATTTTAAAATTTCGTAAATTTGTAAGATGTATAGTCTGCATAGAGACTTAACTTCATCAAATTTCCGATAATATGAAATAATATTTTTTTTTGGCCTTCACAAACTTGCGGAGCTGCAACGATGGCATGCTGTTTATATTATAATAGTTGTCATGAAAAATTCTTTAATATGTAAAATCAAATAGAACCCGGAAATATATGGTCTCAGAGTTACAAATTTCAAGGAAAAATAATAGCTTCGAAAGCAACCCTTAATGTACGGTGGTATAGACTGGTCCAAATGAGAAGAGATAATTCCCATGTGAATAACTGTTACACAGGGAGAAATGGCTAGTTTATTGTTAATCAGCTGGGTCAAGTACTAAAAATGTTAGCATATATGTTGCCTGTAAACTATCTATCCGTTTTTGTAAATTTATGTAATTATTTACATGGAGTAAAAGTTGGTTCAACTTCGCCCCGGCTCACCCTCTCCGACAATCGTGATTGAGGCGGTCATCTGGGATTTATAATGCGTGAACACACGAATTGCTTTCTAAATTTGAGATTATACGTTTTATTTTTTTGCTAGATGAATACTAGTTTAAACTAAAAAGTTGGTCTGCACGGATGATTTCCTTTATTTGAAATGAAATCTGCAAAATTCAGTTTAGGCTTATATACCTAGTAAAAAAATAATTAAACAGCTTTACTTATGAATTAAATTTCAATAAGCAATCAGTCAGTATACATCTTTAAAAATTGGGCCCATTATATGTGAGTTAGCAGAAGTCAAAATTGGTCGCAAAAGAATATAATCAAGTATATTCCGTAACTACAAAATTATTATATAACATAGAAATTCATAGTCGTATCCACCGTCAAATTTATATTACTGATATTCACTGTCATTAAAAATCAGTACTGCATCTTGTCCCTGTCCTTGCCCCGGTCCTTCATTTGTTTTGTCTTGTCTCTTGTGATAAATTCAAATACTGGGAGTTATGGCCCTCGAAAAATATTTGTTAACGTAGATCTCTTCTTGTTTTGGAGTTATCTTTATTAATCGCCACCATGTCTGATCAACAAAAGAAGTCTGACAAAGTTGATCTTGGTTTGCTTGAAGAAGACGACGAATTTGAAGAGTTTCCCGCCGAAGGTATGCGTCCTTTTGATACAAAAATAAGTATAAATCACAAATTTATATGTTTTGCTTCTCTGTTTATCCACAAATCCTCGTCGTTCTTTGCCGGTGTCTCATCACGACTGCTGAATCACGTTTTTATTACACTTCAATTTTTGAAAGTTACTTAAAATTAAAAAGGTTGCGATGAGATGGTTAAGTTTACTCTTTCACATTATATATCTATATTATAGTGAACTGTATTGTTTCCATCGCTGTTCGAAATTATTCCTGTCGGGCAATGGTTTTCCGTCTCTTTCTCCATGGGTGTGCATTTCAACCCTGGCCTGGGGTTTCAACAAATGGTAAACCGGGATAAAACCATAAGTTTAGCCAACAAATATGTTTCTTAGAGGGATGTAAATCAAGGAATAGTATTTAAATCAATCATACGTATTTATATGATCTGAATTCTATAATTGTGTCAGACTGTCCTAATAACAGAGTCGTATATCTGACGTATTCGGTTGTTGGCGGGGTTGTTGGTCCTAATACTTTCCTACTTCAAAATCTATCGTCCCTCATTATTATCAAAAACGATGAAAATTTTAATACAGCAATGTTCCGATGATCTTAGTTTGTTATTATCAAGTGAAAAAATGTATAAATCCCTCTTGTAATAAATAAATATATACTTTATTTCATTGATTTTTTTTCATTTGGCTTGTTTACACAGTCATATAGATTTGTACTTCGTCACTTGATAAAAACAAGCTAAGACCATCTGATTATTGCTGTGTATATTCTGGTCAGTTATTGTTAATTTTGAAAGACGATAGATTTTGACTAGCAAAGTACTATTAGGACTACATCAGGCTTATGATCAGTTTAAAAACAATTCCTACATAATTGGTTCCTTGTGAAATTTACTACTATTTGCATTAAAATTATAGGGCAATGCATTTTCATAACTTTTCTCCTTTAAGCCTTAGCAATGAGCAAGTATATACTATGCTACCCTGTATACAGCTTCATGTGATTATTAATGAATAACCATTGTTGAAAGTGAATTTTATTCACTTTGATGTCGGGCTAGTAAATTCCTACTTTAACCAATTTCTTGTCCAATACATGGCTCTGACATTGTGACATATTATGTTTTGATTTGTCACTGTTGGTATCTGAAAATGTAATAACTTTATTTGTTGACTAAACATGTTTCTCTTATAATGACTTGCTATCAACATACAAGTGTTGGTGTTGGGACATATTATAAAGTGAAGATAATGCTATAAGGTTAAAGTTGTGAAATATTGCAGATTGGACGGGAGCTGATGAAGATAAAGAAGATGTAAATGTTTGGGAAGATAACTGGGATGATGAAAATGTAGAAGACGATTTTTCACAACAACTTAGGTAAAATGGTTCAAAAAGTGCCATCAAAATTATTGGAGACACATGCTTGAGTTTAACTGTCAAGTTTCGACTTTTAAGCTGTTTGTTTATGAATACCAAATCAACCTCAAAAAACTTGACAGATGGGCATTTTCATAGAATTATGGGTGCCAGAATACCTGGTGGCATGACTAGTTTTTCTGACTGGGTAATTTTGAACTACACTTGCTTGCACAGTATGAATTGCACAATACACAACTTATTTTAATTTTGTAATTTTCATCTCTTACAGGGCAGAACTAGAAAAACAAGGCCACAAAGTTGGACAACAGGAACCCATGAAGACATAACCTTTTAATGTATAAACTACATAGGACAAAGACTCTTTAAAAACTTCTACCTCTCTAAAAGCAAAGGAAAAGGATGAAGATAACTTACTTACAGGAAAATAACTTGTTTATGACTGATACAAACTAAGTTTTAAACAAAAATATCAATTTAAACTAAACTGAAATATCAATTTATATCTAAACTTCTTGTGAAAAATATAGAAAATTATTGCTTGAATGTTTACTAATCTCAGTAAACTCAAATGTTGTGTTCCACTTCGTATTCAATATGTAATGCCTTCCTACATAAAAGTAGTTCCACATTTTCTGGCTAGGTGTCTGATATACCTTTATCTATATATATATGCTGTACCAACAGATGTTGGTGTAGCATATATATAATCCACAAGCATCAGCACTACCTATCAGGAACTACTTTCATATAGGACGAAGAGTTCATTCGTAAAAGCATCATATATATAATATACTGAATACAAAGTGGAACACAACATCTGAGTTTACTTAGATTGAAATGTTTACGTGAGGTGTTGTTGAACAAGCAAAACTTACTTATCCCTTCATATGTCATTAACCTTATTTTGTACCATTACAAAACTAAGAAACTAAAATAATGTATTCTAATGTCTAGATTTCAATGTGACTTTTATTTGCAGAAACGAAATGAGAAATAGTCATTAAGCACAGTTATCATGAGTGTGGTTCCCATGTTGATAGCAAACAATTCTTAAAGCTTATAATTAAATAATGAGGCAACTAGGGTTATTTATCTTCCTTGCATATCTTAAGCTGATTGGTGGCCACTTTATTTTTCATTAATTTGATTCACTTGCAGTTATTTATTAGTATTTTGGTTTATTTACCAAATGCTGTTTGGTTTATTATTGGAATGAACAAATTAAATGTATAAAAATATTTAAAAGAAACCAAACATCAGATGAAGCATTACAGAAAGCTTTCAAGATATTTCGACCTGAATTATTTTAATAGTTACTTTTCAGTAAAGTACTTGCCAACAATAGGTATGGTGTAAATTACAGCTAATAAAACTGCCGATAGGAAATATTCTTTCACTTTTATTCCATTTCAATAAAATGCTAAATTATCATTGATAAGACTTACAACAATAACAGTTAAATAAGATAGATATATAACACTCACATGTATCTTTTATGGAATTAGGTACTCCAGAAACGTATCTTGTAATGAAAAACTAACTGGTTTAAAGTAAGTAGATGCTAGTCTTGTTACTGCCATAAGCTAAGTTATCCAAACACGGGCACATGATCACATTATTGGTTTTATACAACAAAACTGAGGGTGTACATGAGTTGAGACAATATTTGAAGATAACTGATTTTCCAGAATTATATCACTTTATTTTTGGATTTTCAAACGAGATTATTGCTGAGCAGAACTATAACTACTACACTAACACTCTGTCACGACCAGTGCCACGTTCTTGATGGCACCCAACTCCTGTTACAGAAACTGATCAGAGAATATCTGCACGATGTTAATGGGCTGATCCTTGCCTATACTGTCGAAGTCCTTGTAAAAATACTTGTTTCGTTTGATCAAGCATTTCATTATACAGTTTCAAGTCTTCTTCTTTAGATTGCAGTGTGGTCTCTAATGCTGCCTTCAGAGCCTCATTTTCATCCAATTGTATTGCTAGTCTGGAAATAAAATGTATTAGTAAAATATGTAGCAATACCCAAGATCAGAATTTTAATAAAATGTTATCTATGAACTAAGGGACAAAGATATAAAAAGCTACTAATAACTGACTACTGCTGTCTTGATGTTGAAATGCCAGCTTCCTAAGCCTATGACAAGTCATCACAATCTTACATTCTTCTGTCCGTTAATCAATATTTATTTATTACAAACTGCATTGATATGAGGCTTTGTTATCATATTGTACTTTGGTTTGCGGCACTATATCCTTGAGTACACATATGCAGGTGAATATTATCCAGGAAAACTGAATTTACAGATCTAACTTGCATGATTTTACCCATATTAAGCTGGTTTTATTGTTTGCTTATTTTACAGAAATGTGACGTCACAAATTAAATGGTAATGTTCTTAAGCAACCAGTAATGAACCCATATACTCCAATTATGTTTCTATTAACAGGATAATGACTGAATTTATAGATCTAACTTGCATTTTACCTATAATATTAAGCTTCATGGTTTTATTGTCTGCTTATTTTACAGAAATGTGACATCACAAATTAAATGGTAATGTTCTTGAGCAACCAGTAATGAAACCGTATACTCCAATTATGTTTTTATTAACAGGACAATGACTTGTAATTTTAACGAATTCGACAAACTGCCAGACCTAGTTTCCACTTCTTCTATATTGTTGCTATCAAAACTGTTTTCCTTTCCTAATCCGTTTTCATCTATAATGGACTGAACAGTCGCTCGGCCACGATTCTTTTTCATACCTAAAATACCAGTTCCATTTAAAACCTAATTGATAGTTTGATCTAAATTGAAGAATAGTTAGAAGAAACAATGTATTACACTTACTATCAAAAAATGTTCTACAAACTGAGTTAATTTCCCCAGTATTAATTTTTAAATTAAAAAAATGGTACGTAACTATAGGAATCAGATTTAACTTTATCCGAAAACAAAATTAAACACATAACATGAATGCAAACATAATCAAATAGCTAAGACTACTGTTTGGGAGTTTGATTAATATGTTTTGCAATTATACCTGATTTCGGATTTTGTTGACTCTGTTCTAGCTGAACTTTTCCTAACTGCTTTTCAAGTTGAACAACTTTTCTTTTCTGCGTTGTTAATTCACTGGTGGCATCAATAGCTTTCTGACTTGATTCATCAGATCTGTGAATAATCATGTGTGCAATGAGTGTATAACAGTTTACAGCGAGTATATAACAGTGTACACTCACAAATTGTACCTTTTCCTGCAATAAGCATCATTTTCTAGTATTTTAATTGACAGTAATCTTCATTGGTGTCAATGAATGGATAGTGTAGGTGTCAAACACATGACTAAAATGACATGTTATGGTGATGAGAAACAGTTGGAAGTTATAAATTCTACCTATTTATTATGATGAACACTCAACAGACCTTTCATTTGTGCTTTATACTCATTCAACTGGCACAACTATTTTTCACCAGTCTTTATATAAGTTCTCTGATGCAACACAAACTAATGTCTGGAAGCAGTGCTTCCAGACATTAATTGGTGTTGAGAGTAGCACATATACCTGTATTAACATTATTGCCAGCTGGTTGGAGGTAGATTTGTAAACTGATGATACAAACCACTACAATAATTAAATATAAGCTATAAAACACATGCTGCCTGGTGTCTACTGGAATTGACTATAATTATACTATTAACAAGGTTATATGTCTCCTGATAATTACCTTTGCTGAAGTACTTGAACTAATTCCATAAGTTTATCTCTCTCGACTTCAGCTGCACCAGCTAATGACTTGAATTCTTGTACTTGAGCATTAAGTTCATTGGTGGCTTGTTTATCCACAGCACTACTACAAAAGCATAAGTTGGAATACCTCTGTATGGCATACATTTGAATATGCTACTGCAAAAGCAGTGCTGCGGGCCAACAAAAACGCTAACAACTATGACGCATATAGACAAATGCTGATTACATCTGCAAGTGTCGGTACAAGTGATGAAACGGTGGTAACATAGATAGTTACCATATAAATCAACAAGAGGCTTATTACAAAATAAATATAAAAGCAGTCAATGACATGTAAGACAGGTTTGAAGAACATTTAATTTACAGATTTATTAACCACACATTTGTTACCCTGTACTAGCTGGTCTTCCAACTGGCTGTGATCCCCATCGTGATGATGGACGGTCTATAACGTCACCATCTGCACTCTGGCGGGATATGCTCCTCATGCTCAACCTGTGGTGAATAGATTTTTCGACATTAGCAAATCTGCATGGATATATGATCCTGCTGTAGCATCCAACATAACTGTTTCTTATTTAATATTTTTTTGTGACTTAATTAACATTTAGATAATCAGACAATTGGTACCAAAGTTACAGAAACAAGTTACTTCAATATAAAAATATCTCATGGAAATATGAAACATAATTATAAATTCATAATTATTTGAAAGTATTTTTGAAAAGCCAGCATTAATGCACTTGGGCTAGCATCAAGCTTCAATTAGTTAAAAATACCTTGAGGGGGGTGTGGGGGAGTGTACAGGACTCTGAGAAGCAGTTATTACTACAGTTCCCGAGCGGCTTGGTAAATTTCTAGATGCCACACGTTCAAACATTGTGTTTACTGTATCCACTTGAGATTTCTGTATATTCTTAAAAATAAACAGGAACATATATTAAACAAAATATACATAAGTCATATACTTTGGTAAATTTCTGTTATATGATTAAATTCAAAATATTTTACATACATATAAGCCAATTAGAAGGCATTCTTTCTGTAAAATATCCAATGTATGAAATTATTATCAATGATAAGAGCAAAGATTATCAGCAGGATGCCTGCAAGACATGTTATCAAACATTACATAACCACAATTTCACATAATTATCCCAGTTTACAAATTAAAAAATAAGTTAAAGATTAAACAATATTCAAATGATGTATGGAAAAACTAACACCAACACTAAAGGGTAATTCAACAAGAGATCTGCGGGTGCAGACAGATGCCCATCATATGATGTAGTTTCTGTAGTTGTAAAGCCATCGGTGTATGTATAAGAGTTGTAAGGTTGATAATAGAGGGAAAATCTTCAAAGTGATTTACATGAACATTACAAACAATCT